>WURT03159806.1:0-10754 GCA_009936505.3 Holothuria glaberrima | reverse complement strand
GAGATATCGTGTTTACAAGCTAGGCGTCACATACACACACACACGACATCACCATCGCATAGATTCCTTGCCTGCCTATGGCAAGGAATCAATAAGATGAGGAAGAACTTCAAGACAGATACTTGTCACCCCAAGTATGACTTTTACTTGGGGGTAAGCAAAACTCTGAACTGGTGACTGCTATTTCATTGAAACCACTTTAAAAAAATTCAAAAAGATGCAGAGTAGCTCATATTACACTGCAGGCACAGAAAGTGTTTTGATTATACATTTAAGTCTTGTATGCTCACCAGGATATCAACTTAAGCAATAAACTGTTTGTGTCTGCGCAAGAAGCTAAAGACACTATGGGCTGGACTAGAACTACCTTAGTTGGGAAAACTGGAACTGTCTGGGATGAGGAGATTTCCCCTTTAACACAAAAAGGATTTGTCATCTGCTACATCTGCAGTAGGATGGGGTGTTTGTTCTTCACTTCCCCATCATGGACATTCATCATGGAAATATAAATACTTGCATTTCTGGACCCTCAGTGATGGGCATAGGAGTATATCAATTAGGTTTTACTGTACCTAAAAATGTAAACATAGTCTTACATATCATTTCAGGCACTTACACAAACTTCCCAGATTGTCATTAGAAAAATTAGACTTTCTTTTCAGTTCATTTGGATGAGGGGGCAAACTTCATTGATTTACAGTACTTCAATTAAACAGTGGTTCTGAGTCTTACAGCACCTACCCTTAAACCGCTGGTGGTGCCATCCGACTCATCAAATCACTTTTTGTGTAAGCCACTTGCGAGAGGGTTCTTTAACAAGAATGATTGCTAATTACCATCAAACTGAAGCTAATGAATGAAAGACAGGAATCTGCAAGCCCAGTAAGAAGGCCTACGGTACCTTATAATCTCTTCAAGATTAAGTTTGTCCAAGAGTATTAATTAGCATAAAATATTAAAGTTTATGTTCTACCTCCCTCCAAAGTAGCACATCCCTGATCAGATTTTATGTTTTCAGGCTATGTGCCATAGCAAACACACACAGGGTGACGTGCAAATGCATACAAAAACCACCATGACTGCCTAAGTACAGTTTCTCTTGCCACTGAAACCAAAAATGCAGCTTATTTGTAGAGAGATGGGAACCAACTTACACCAATGATATTCTCATGTTGTAGTTCTTGGAGTAGTTTTATTTCTCTAAGAGCAGTTCTATTAATTCCATCTTCTGCTTCACTTCTTTGTCCAAGTTTTATCTAAACAACATTAACAAATACAAAACATTTCAAATCCAGAAGATGAGAATTTTTAAAAAAATTTGATCTGTAACAAGTCTTCCAATCTGGCTTTGACAACACCCTAAACTATTAGTTATCCATGTGGTAAATGATAAATCAACTTTTCTCATTGTTTAGCTCTATTTACCATGATGAATAGACAATTGGTATTTCTTCTGAGTAGGTCACTCTGTCATATAACATCTTAAAGAGTTAGATGAGTTAGATGACGTTTCACAGCTCAGTTTTTAACCAACTGGTTTATTAGTCTTGTTGGCTTAAGAACATAAAAGCAATTTATATACAGTGTTATGTAATATACTAATATTAGATTACAAATTATCTCCCTTGAGTCCAGATTTGTTGACACGCAACAACTGCATGTGCTCTGTTCTTTCCAGCAAGCTAGATGTCCTACGTTTTTCACATGTATTGAGGTACAGTACATGGCAATCTATACACATGTCACCACAAGGGTGTGATTTTCTAAGTTGGTGGATTCCCTCTGATTAAGTCATTCAAAACTGTTATTTGTTAATAATCAGGTCCATTTAAGTAAAGCTGAGGCAGATCAGCATTGTAGAGCTGCTGGAACCATCTGTAAAGACTGAAAATGTAAGAGTAGTGTCTCAAATGTTGGCAGATTTAAAATACTGTGCACTACAGTACCTTAGAGGATTGCAGCCCCAGAGCTAGATAGACCTTACTTTAAAGGCAATTCATCAAAATGTGGCAACAGACCCACTGTAAGTCACTTCATTTCAAATACTGTGAGGTAGTGAATCTCCCCATGCAAATCATCCTCTACTTCCACTGACCACCCACAGCAAGGAAGGACTGCTACAGATATATATTCTAGTTTGCCATGATCCTTGACTACATGAAGTGGAAAGGCCTGCCAACATGGGCATCAGACTGCAAAGATTATAAATGGCCTACTGCTTTGAAACTTCTGTTTTTTTTTCATCAATTGAGCCATTTCATTAATTTAGCCAAATTGCAAAATCATCCATATATGTTTGTACTAATCATTCACAGACAAATCAATTAATCTGGGATACTCAAGCCAAGATTGTTTCATCTATGTGGCCCCTGTATTCCTATAAAACAACAGTGAGCGTATCCCCAAGCCTTTGTCCAGTGATTGCCCACCCCCCACCCTTAAATACTATTTCACGTTTTAGTTGCAGGCCTTGATATTATTTTACAGAACAAAACCACAAATCTTGCATCAAAATTTCAGTCATAGAAGATATAACTTTTTTAATATTTTCCAGTCTTTTAATTCTTCTCTTATCATCTTTTGAAAACCTAGTTGTATACGCTGACATAAAAGTCTAAAATGCTGTAACCACGTATTGTACAGCTATAAGTGACAACACTAAATCAGGAGTGGATCTAGATTACCTTTTTGACTGCCACAACCTTGTTGTCATTGTGAAGATCTTTGGCTTTGTAGACTGTGGCAAACTGTTGAAAAAAAGGAAAATGGATCAAAACTTTGAAATTTTTACAAACTAGCATGTGCTACTATAAAATGAAAGTGCATATAGTTTTTTATCAAATATACTGAAGCTGAGTTACTATAGTGTAAGAATTACCATAAGTTTCACATGAACAGACAAAAAAATCACTATTTCCTTGGAAGAGAGTCAAACTGTCTCCAATTTCTTCTGTTTTTCATGTACAAAAAAGGTATATTTCCCTCAAATTGCCAAAATTTCCATCCAAATATCCAAATATCTTGGGAAGAAGCCTTCCAGTCATGCAAATAAACAAAAACACCAGATATTAACATGCACAGTGTTAAATAGGAATAACAAACTGAAGTTCAAAATTTTACAACTAGTACACAAATTAATCTGTGTACATTACTCAAATGCACAATGTTTTGATGTTGTTTTCTGTCATAGCTTATGGTATTTTTCCCCTCAGTGTCTTCTCCATGCACTCTTGTCTATTTTCATGTTCTCTCATGTGTTTGTACAGCGCATTAGATAACTTTTGGTTGAAAGTGCGCTTTATTAAATCAATAATTATAATAATGATAATGATGATAATAATAATAACAATAACAACAACAACAACAATAATAATGCACAGTGATGGTGTAATAATAATTAACTGTCCACATTGTTTGGCGCTACTCTGTATTAGGAGGGCCCTCACCTTCTAGCACAAAGCTAGGTGTACAGTATGTTTCACCACTTGAAAATATACAGTAACCAGTGTAATGTGTACTGTAGCAGGGGTGAAATTTAGCACTCGTCCTATCATCCGTGATGGGTAAAAAATGCACCGGACAACCACTTTCTCTCTTTGAGCTTGTCTGATGGACGAGTAGATTTTATTTGTAATTAAATAGTTCCCTACATCAGAAAGAAAGTATGTCACAAAAATCCCTTTAAGAAGTGGCATTGAGTCAGTGGTGTGGACTACCATCCATCATTGTACCATGGAAATAAAAATGGAAAAATGCAGAATTTATACTAAATGTCTGTTTTCTATGGCAGAGACAGGAAATACAATCAAAATCATAGAATGTAACATCTGTGTAAAATTAAAAGTCACATCCTTATTGATGATTATTTTAAAAAATATGTAGCATATTCAACCATTGTCACACTTCTTTTATAAATATGCTGAGTCTTTCAACTTAATATCCTTGATATCCATTCATTCAGTATTTGGAACTTTGTAAAGAAGAAAGACAAGGACAAATTTTTTTGTAGCAAGAAGCTTTGAGGTTTACAATTTTTGACTTCTTTATGACTACAGTATATTCATGACAGCCATACAGATACGGCTACAAAGTGTACAAAATTTTCTAAATGTTAACATTGTATATGTGTAGAACTGCTCCATCAAAAAAACCTTGGTTCCTTCCTTGGTCTCAAGGTGAACAAATGACAACCCTCTAAAAAAGCTGCACTTTTGCTTTTTGTTTCCTTGACAATGGCGAAAGGAATCTATGCAATCACTAGCACATGTGTGTGTGCCAGTATGTGTGTGTTGTCCTCAGTGATGTGGTAGTACCACTGTAGTGCTGCCAGTCACATCCTTTTGGGTGATTCTCCAGCAGTGGTACATGTCACTGTGCACAACTCTCACCTACTGTATGGCTCCTAGCAGTCGCTTACGCATGGTGATGGCCACACCCTAGTAACTCCTTCCACTGGCAGGCTAAACTAGGTTGAGGGTACCCCACGGGTGATTGTCTCTGGATGAAGCAGAGCATCTATATCCTATGGCTGACTACTCAGGCAGATGAGGCAGACCACACAGATCTGTCACCTACTATACTCAGGCCTGGAAGGCAGTTTAGCAAAACATTGTGGAATGCTCAGTTCACAAGTATGAGTGCATATAGGTACAGCAGGACTTCCACTACAGCTGGTCTCATCCCCAGCTGTCTTGACTCTGTCTTGCTTACTGGATCATGACAAGCATTGCACAGAGAGTGTGATGGAGCCAGCGCAACTCCACTTTACTTTAATCTTCCCCATGGATGTGAAGATGCACTTTCTTCACTTTTTTACCATTTTTTTAATCAAGTCCATGGTAGTGGGGGAGCATTAAAGTAACAGGTGAGGATACACTGGAAGCTGTGAGCTGTAATTCTCATGCAGGTGGCCCAGTACTTACTGTAGGGGTCCCTTTATTGAACCTAGAGCAATACAATTCCGCAGCCTCTTAGGTGACAAAGCAGCCTTCTTTAGAATTCACTCTGCTTTCCCCCTGGCCTGGGGAAGGACCTAGAAAAGGTGGCCAACACACAGCCTGCTCTACTTCTACCTGGTTAGTTTACTGTGGCTGACCATCACATTTTTGCAGTCAAAGAACATAACAAGAAATCTTTATACAAGAAGCAACTAGTTCTAGCACCCTAGAATATTAGAACATCATTGGACTCTACTGTAGCTGATCGACCTGAGAGAAGAACTGCTCTGGTTGCCTGCCAACTTGGTAGTTATATTGTTGATATAGCAGCTTTGAGTGAGACAAGACTTGCAGATGAAGGACAACTCAGAGAGATTTGAACCAACTATACAGTACGAGGTAAATCTGCTGCTGTGAAGCTGGTGTTGGGTTTGCAATTCTGTCTGACCAGGTCTCAAAGTTGTAAGCCTTCCCACAGGTGTCAGTGTCTGGCTGATGATACTGAAGTTCCCCTTTTCTCATAATAGGCATGTCAGCATCATCAGTGCCTATGCACCCACCATAACTTATCTGAGGATATCAAGAACAAGCTCTACACAGAGATCAGAAAAATTATCTCTGGAATTCCACCCTGGGACTTCCTGACCTGGAAAGAAATTATTGGTTGTCATAGCATAGGTGAGTTGTGTTTGTGATGTTTGGCTTGTAAACATGATATCTCAAGATAGCAATGATGGATACTTCTCATACTTGTTGTATGGAGTTATCATTCTCAGTGAAAGAACTCTATTGTTTATTGGTGGAGGTCAAAGGTCATGTGAGGTCACCAGAGGTCATAAGCTGAAAACAGTGTAATCCAATATTGCTGCAGGGATATGCCCATGCTGGGCGGGCCCGCCCGGCACTCACTCAAAATGAACATTCCAGCTTAGCACTTTATTTCCATACTTGTGCATTCATAAAGAATTTTTCCCACTCCTCAGTGAGCTCAAGAATTAAACACAATAAATCAATGCAATAATATATATTGACCTAACTATGTGCCACGTAATGTCCATGTAGGAAACTGTCATGTGCACCTATTGGATGGTTACTGTACATTGCCCAAAGTGCGACTCTAATGTAGTGCAGGCGGTACTAGACACTGAACTGTTACTGTTAAGATAGCTCACAGACCCAGGCCCATAGCCAGCTTTACATTTTTAGGGGCAAGTGTTGTGATTGAGGGGGCATAATATTTTCTCCTTATTTATTATTAATTATGAGCGGCACTGCCAGACTTTGGTGATTGGAGAAGGGGGGCACCACAGATGATGTCATAATTTTACCTCAGTTTAACTCCCATGTCTGCATAAATTACACCCTTATTATGTGCCCCACGTTTATGTACAGCAGTGGGGATCCTTCTTTTGTCACTACATAAAGGTGCCGTACTGGAGGAGGGGTGTATGGGAAGGCGGTGTTCTGGGGAGGGGGTGTTCCCTACCCTTTGAGAAATTTTTGTTAAGTTAAGGTTGATTAGATGCAGCATGGGGCAATCTCTGGGATATTTTCGGAGCTGATCATACTGTATATGACTGGGAAATGTCCATAGTTTAGTGAATTCTAAGTTTTGGTCTAAGAAAAAAATACGTTGTCAACAAATGTCCTGAAGCCCCCCTCTTTTTTGGCTACGGTACTGCCTGCTATTCGGGATAGCTTTTTATGCCAAAATGTGTGTGTGGAGTCGACAGAAACATTCTTTGACTATTACACAAATTCCCCTTTGCTTCATTTTGCATAAAAGGGCATCTAAGGCTGGCAGATACCTGTGTAGGGCTCTAGGAAGCTCTGAATCACTTCTATAAAATGGGGTCAATGACATGCTTACAGTGCAGTAGCCAGGATTTTTCTAACAGGTTGCACTGTAGTATGTCATGTAATTACTGGCCTGGGGGAGGGGTCTAAGGGTCCCCCTCCCCTTTGAAAATTTTTGAAAAATTATGTGTCCTTACAATCTGGCCCACATATGATACCTTTGAAGTAAAATTTTCTGTTAAATTTTTTTACATATTTTAGGTACTAAATAATAGCATCAGTGATATATATATATATTTCACAAATTCTCCACTTAGGGCGAAAGAAGTTGTTGAAAAGTCAACCATAGGGCGGAAAAAAAAAATATGGCGAAAAAACAGATTCCCCTTAACGTTTTCACACACTTTTTATATAGAAATACGTAAACGTGTGGTAATGTCCTTTTACAGACACAATCTATATGCTATTACTTCAAAGTCGACAAATTTACGGACACCTATCTGCTAACACGCAGGGATGGCAGGCCATTGAAATAACATTGTTTATATCTTGAGGACGATGGGGGGGGGGGAATATATGCTTATGTATTTTACTGGTTTTTTTTTGCCTTAAGGTAGGAAGATATAAAGACTTTGGCCTTAAGGGGTGAATTAGCGTTTTGTATATATATATATATATATATCATATTGAGAGAAAGAACCTTGGGCCCAATGTTTTTGGTGGAAGTCAGAGATCATATGAGGTCATTAGAGGTAAAAAACCAAAAACACTGAAAACACAATATTTCAAGACAGTGATGATGGGTACTTTTCATACTTGGCATAATGTAGGCCAATATATGCATTACTTTATGAAAGAGAATACTATTGGTTTTGAGGTCAAAGGTCAACTGAGGTCATCAGCGGTGTAAAGCATGAAAACCTTGATTAAATTAAGTAAAGGCCTAGCCTAGGCCTTGAACGGGTTTGGAAAATGCAGGTACATGTCTCCAAAAGTATAGCCTGAACAGATAAAGCCTCAAGGCCTTTTCAGTTGCATAACATTGATTGTTGATTTTGGCTAAATAAATCATAAATGATCAATTTGTTGTACATCATAGCAAATGCACCTTCATCCTGCAAGTATCTGCTTCCTTCGGCCATTGTTTCTCCTCCTAACCCTATAAATTTACAGGAGTGTCCTCAATGAAATAGGCCTAGTCTCTCAGTCTACATACGACCTAGTTCCTTGGCCTGTTTATTTTTTTCCAGCCCATACACACACGACTAAGGAGAGAATGTCACCCTATTGATAAAACAGGGTTTGATCAGGGGTTCCGCCTGGCGTTCGATTACGCCTGGGGTTCGGTTAGGGATAAGGTTTGGGTTAAGTCAGTTTAGGGGTTAGGTTAGGGTTAAATGGCCTCTTAAATTAGCAACGTCCAAAGCAATAATGGCAAGGATACCATACAAAGGATACTTTTTAACCATATTTTGCAGTTTTGGGATGATGTTCTCTCCCTAGACTCATGTCAGCCCATAGCCTACTTACTCTTTCAACCTACTTGTCTTGTCTTGTAGGCAGCACAAAAGCCTGACAAGGCTATCCCGTGCTGAAAAAAAACTAGCGCTAAGGGAGTCGGATGAAAATAAACTATCTACAACAAATTTGGTCAAGGGCTTGAAGTTGGTTTTTAAAATTATCTACTGATGGGGCACATCGAACTCGCTCTGGTTATAAATTCCAGCTAGGTATGGTTCAAGGATAAAGGTAACAGAGCTTGTTTGTGGAGGGGTGGTGATAAAAATATCTACCACTAGTATGAGGAGTAGTCCGACGAGCATGCTTTAAAGGGTCAATAAGACAATCCACTACATTGCTTGGGAGTAGACCATGTGTTTCTTTAAATACATAACAACAAGGCAATCCCGAAGTAGTCGAGCCTCAAAAATGTCCCATAAAGCTGATTTATCATTTCAGAAACACTAGCCTGACGACTGTAGTAAAGATAAATCTGGCAGCACGCCTCTGGACATTTTCTATAGAATTTTTATCAGATCGTGTATATGGGTCCCAAACAGTACAGCAGTAATCAAGAATGGGCCGGACAAGAGCAAAGTATGCTGCAGTCTAGGTATCGACCTCACACTGCAAAAGGTTACTTTAATAGGCCCAAAGTTCGGTTTGCCTTAACTACTAATTGGTTTATATGTCTTTTTCAATTCATACTGGAGGAGAGTTTGATGCCTAAGTATGGGTGATGATTTATCTAGTCCTACCTATCATCCTACTATAGGCCTAGCCTAAGGATTGCAAAGAGATTACGTGACAAGGAAGACTGGAAAGGTGTTTATATTAACCCTGATTTAACAGTAAAGGAAAGTAAAAGGGACTATGAGCTTCGAACAGAATTACAACATAGAAGGGAGAGAGGTGAGACTAATTTAATTTTGAGTCGGGGTCAAATTGTTACAAGATCTAATGTTGGTGCATCTTTTTTGCACAGAGGGCACAGTCCAGCTGTGTCCTAGCACAAAATGTAGCAAATACCAATCCTTGTGAATATGTAAATAGTGTTAACAGTGTAAATAGTATGAATAGTGTTCCTGACAAGTCTCATGATAATTTAGAGTCTAATTCTTTTCTGATAAGCCAACATCCTAGTTTAGCAAATTCCTTCAGTAGTAGTTCAGGGGTGCTGAAGTGTTTCTTGGCAAATACAAGAAGTATTGTAACAAAATGAGAGAACTCGATTGTTATGTTTATGAACATAATCCTGACATTATCATGAAAGCAGAGTCTTGGGCCAGTGATGCTATTTGGGATGCTGAATTGAGTAGTAACGGTCGTAAGATTTTCCGTAATGACAGAAGAGTTTGTAGGGGAGGTGACTGTATTTTGTATGTAAAGGATGTTTAATCAAGCATTTTGATCGAAGATTTAACGTATGTTTTACTGAATCCATTTGGTGTGAAATTTTTATTCCTGGGTCAAGCATTCTTATTGGTGTCTGCTATCATAGTACTTCTGCTACAGATGTTAATGAGGAGGCCCTCCATAGTGTTATTAGAGAAGCTTGTAGTAGATTTGTTAATGTCCTCTTCTGCTGTGTCTTCAATCATAGTTCTATTAATTGGGAGCTTTTACACTCCAGTAGTGAGGGTCAAAGGTTTTTAGATCTTTCTTTAGATTGTATTCTTCATCAGCATGTTTGTGAGCCAACCAGGGGCAGCAATATTTTCTAGTTCTTTCTTCAGATGTGTCTATGGTGGATAGTTTGGAAGTGCATGAACAGTTTGCTAATAGTGACTATAACTTTATAACATTTAATCTGGTTAGCAATGATGTGAGGAAGAGCTGGAAGGAATTTTATTATGACTACAGAAGAGCAAATTATAAGAAAATGAGGAAAGAGCTGAACTTGGTCAACTGGCATAACTGTTTGAGTGATGTAAATGTTGAAAGTATGTGGAATATATTTAAGAGTAAATTAAATGAAGTTATTTTAAAGTACACTTCAAGAAAAAAGAGACGGAAGGATAGTATGCCATTATGGTGGTCATACAATGTAGAAGTAGCGCGAAAGAAGAAAAAGAGAGTATTGAGAATCTGTAAGCAGACTAATAGTTATCATGACCTTGTGAGGTGCAAGAAAGCTCTCGACTCTGCTACCGTACTAGAATTGTGAGGCTAGACAAGCGTAATTTTGAAAGTAAGTTGGCTCTGAATATTGTTGATAATCCAAAGGCCTTTTACAGAGATGCCCGTAGTAAGGTCAAGACTAAAGATGCAGTACAACCTCTGATTGATGAAAATGGTCAACCAATTCAAGATGACAATGTTAATGCTAGACTGCTAAATGAGTACTTTTCATCTGTGTCTACTGTAGAAGATGTTAACAATCAACCAGCTGTCAATGGTTCTTATGATAGTACTGACATATTGTGTAATATAGATGTTTCTAAGGAGGTGGTCTTCCAGAAGTTGTGTAATTTACGTCCTGACAAAGCACCTGGCGCTGATGGTATTTATCCTGTTGTG
>WURT03159784.1:0-10755 GCA_009936505.3 Holothuria glaberrima | reverse complement strand
TGTTTCAAGTTCAAATTTAGAAATCCAATCCTGATAACTTCGCCACGTCAAGTAACTTTAACTATGGAAAGCACTGCAACACTTATTTCTAAGACGATCCACGTGATAAAACAGCTCATTATAAACTATTTAAACTAACATCAGCGTTTTTTGTTCTCTTTTCGAGATATGGGTATTTGCTTGTTGCGGCAAAGGACCATCATTTGCAAAAATGATGTTCGTAGGCATGGTGCTCACTAATTTATCATGTTGTTACATATAGCTATAGCAACTTGAACGTGGATATTTATTCTATGAATTCCTTTGTAATCTATTTCCACTATTTCTTTGAAGTGACGAACATTCTGTGACGTTCTTTTAAACAAATCACTGACGATGAGAGTCGCCAAGTTTTGAGGATGCTAAGTCATTTACAAGTATTTAAATTCCAAGACTTGAAATATTGATTAAAGAAAACAAAGAAAAGCATTGTCTCTAGAAGCCCTATACCATGACCCTTTTGTGACATCATTTAGACTTGCTCCAAGTCTCCAACAATAGTTCTGTACAAACAGTACAATAGTTCTCTACAAGAAGCAAAACAGTGTTAAAACTAGCAAGGTCGATACACCATTGATTTTCAGACGCTCTTTATTTGCCATAAGGAGGCTAACGGAACAGGCACAGTTACACCCTACTACGAAAGCGTTGTTACGCAATTTACCACGTAACTGAGTTTGTTAACAGGCTACAGTAAACATAACAAAACCGGCGTGTTACATGTCATGTGCTGTTTAGTTTATAAAAAGTGCGTCAAACTAGAGACAACTACAGTCACGAGAACGAAATCGGTCACGTCTACATCAAAACAGCATTTGGTTGAAAAGTTATTAAATTTATTCGAAACAATTTCAGTTGGAAATTTGTTTAAAAGAAGGAGGAGACAGGCTACCATATATGCTATTTTACGTCGTGAAATTACCAAGAGAACGCACTATTGAGGTAAGGCAATTCAGTTTCTTTTTTAAGGAAGTCCAAACAGTCGCATTTCGTGTTTGATAAGATACCATTCTTTGTGTTAGTTTACCGTACTCTCTTTCTCAGAGCAGTACATCTACAAGGACTAAATATATTGTTTAACATAGAAAATTAATACATATATATCTCTTTACATCTCCGATATCACACTATAAGGCTTTTGCTTTTTGTTGACATTATGAAAGGATATCATACAGGGTGTGACTCCACATTTCTGGTAGGCTATCGTAGGATAATAGAAAAACTCATGTGCATTTTGGTAAAATTTACATTCGATCAATTCCTGTGCGTGGTTCTCAAGGCATTAACAATAAAATTACCTCATTTGTTACACGTGATCAGTTGAATTAACATACAGGAAAAATGTCAGGCCCTCACATTAACGGATTGCTCGACCGGCAGACGCGTATTACTTCCGCGCATTGCTGGAAATCCCGGGGAGGGGATAGGGGGATATATCCCCCACTATTTGGAGATCCTTCCATTGACTTTTAAATTTTCACATAGGACACTGAGTGCCCAAGAGCCCATCATCACCGGTATAGTTTTTCACACAAATCTTCGCTACTGCCTGTGTGCACCTATACTTGTTGCACTCGTAATATGTACGTTAAGAAAAGGCCATACATATTCGACACCTGCTGCGAGGGGTCAATTGATGGGCAATGCTCTGTTTTCTGGTATTTTATTTTTTCTGTTTATGGCATTGACCGTGAAATCGACATGTGTGGAAGTGGGTAATGTTTTAATCATATACAGCACTGTAGGCCTAAGCTGTTGAATTCCCATGGCACTCATGTACAATTCACATGTACCAAACACCGTGAAATTATTTTACAACTGGTTGTAAATTTTAAAACAATTTCATGTTGTCGTCCGATGGGAGGTCACAATGTTCCTCTGCTTACCTTAAATTCACCTTTGACTGAAAATAGATTACTACATCTGCCAACATATATAGAACCACACACATTGACTGAATGCAAATTTTACCACATTTCATGCACATGTAGGAAACACCGGAGAAATAAAAAAGCGACGTACGTTTTTCTGTAATCCCAAGCAAGGAGAAAAATAGCGTAACTGCGTTGAGCTATTTCTTTAACATATCTGACATAAAACTGAAACAGTTTCAATACCTTAGAATGTTATTAATATGCCTTCAAATTTTTCTAGATCAAATAAGACGTGTTCTTAAGTTTATGAAGCGGTTTGTCAATTGCTCAACTGCTCAACGCAGTTACGCATTTAGGGTGCCATAGCTACCCCGAGGAGCGGACTCAAGTTTGATCAGCCCCTCTTTAAGGCTGTCCAAAGACCTATACAGCCTGCTACGCAGGCAAGGTGCTAGCACTTTGCAAATTTTAAAGCAGGGCTACATGTTTTTACTGGATTTTGCTTGAGCTGAACTCTTTATGGAGGGAGTGGGTAGGGAGGTTCCTTCGACTCTCTGTGATTAAAATAAAAAACATCTTTCAGGTATGACAGTATGTTTCATGAAGCCTACACTTACGTATTCGGATTCACGGTATGGTTATTGTATATACAAAAAAAAAAAAAAAGCTACGAAAGTTTATTGCTTTTTAAGTGTAGTATTTCATGTATTACATAGAACTTTGTTGATCTTTTTATCAGAAAGTTTTCTCCTCCTCCTTTAAGATGAGCCTGGGGATCTCTATAATTTTATAACTCTAATTTGGGAAGGGAGACAAAAGGAAAGAGAGATAGAGATGTGGTGGTGGTGGGAAGGGGGATTATGAGGGCAAACCCGGGGAGCGGGGCAACCAGTCCAAGACTAATCTGTATAACACTACTCAAATATGAGAGCTTGTTTACAATATTGTGACATTTATAATGAGCTGAGGAAAAAATATTACCAAATAGTTTTTACATTGTTTCATCAGATCCATGGTCATCTCCTAAAATGTCACCAGTAGTCCCGTTTGACGCCAACAGTGTCACTATGACAACCCCAATCGACAGTGTCCAAGTAAGGAGAGCGAAAGCTGCAAATAAAAGCGAAGAAAACACTTCCGGCCGAAATATGAAATGGATGAACTCGGAAAGAAGAAAAAGTTTGAATCTTATAAAACAGGAGAAGGAGAAACTCGTTCCCACTCTGAGACGGCTGAAAGGGGAAAGTAAACCGGAAGTAAGCTCAGGAGGGGGCTGGATCCCCTTAAGTAAAGCAGGAAGTCTACCGTCCTTATGTTCTTTGCGTCATTCGGGAGATGAAACGAGCCATAGTGATTCTGGAAGTGTCTCAATGTATTCTGAGTCTCGTCAGATCAAACATTCACTCCAAGTCCCTTCACCAACAGTCACTTCTTTGTGTTCACCAAGATTGACTCGAAGACGGCGTGAAAACGGTCTGCGATTTTCACCTCCAGATGAATCGCCAAAGTCTTCACACACATCGCTCGTAGAGGCACAAGTTCTCTTTGTATCGAATTATGGCAAAACGTTGTTAAACAGAGAACACTCAAAAGGCTCTTCGGTACATCGTACGGAGGCAATAAACACTCACCGGTTGGGCGATGTTAAAACTGCTTGGGGCAGTTCTAGTGTTACTTCAACAAACGTGAAAACTTCAGTTGAAAAACCTTCAATTAACTCAAAAGTAGGAAAAATTCCTCAGGATTATCACAAAGAAACAAAAGGTTTAAGTCCGAAGTCAAAACCTCGAGACATATCGCGATCGCCTCGTAAACCGCCAGCTAATTTAGACACCGGTGGAACACGTTTGATTGACAACAGTATTAATCCAGTAATGAGCACAATTACGCCAATCCGATCACAGGCAAACCCAGGGAGTTGCGTGAATTGGAATGTAACTTCTTCCAGGCTGCGGGCTTTAAGGCTCGACAGACAGGCTTCGAACAGGCTGAGATTGAGTGATCTGGATTTGACCTATGGCAGTAAGAGTCTACCCGATGACGGTATCGATCTCGGCGAAGAACTGAAGAAGTTAAAAAACTGTCGGTACTTGAGAACGAGGAGATGTTCATCTGACGAAAGTATCTATAAACTAAAATTAGAAGACGACAATTAGAGTTGTTTGTAAAATATATCTACAGACGGACCACCACCATGATAAAATTGCTCTTCGGCCAAAAGATAAATCGTCTGGACATAGTTCCTAAAATAGGTCTTTGTGTTCCACTTTTAATCTGTTATGACAGAGTGGTGGATCTTTGCTCAACATTTCATATATTTATTACATTAAAAAGGACATCGTGCAAAAGTAGTCAAATGGTTGTACTTTCAGTTGATTTTGATGCCTTGCCACTGAAGAAGCTGAAATAATCTTTATTTTGGTGAGACCGAACCACAAGAAAGTTACTACGGCTCCTTTAGCTCAAAAAGGTGAAAGGTTGTGTCCAAATTTTCTGCGTTTAAACTTTCAAGTAATGGTGGTGACATTTTGATTTAAGAATTTAAAGAAGGAACGGGAGGCTTAAAAACCAACCCAATTTAATGTGATAAGCCAACTACAACATTTGTTGTTGGTGCGCTAGGCTATTTTGTACAACTATTTAGTAAAATAGTCCTTCGCGTGGCCGAGGAGGGGAGACCGGAGGAGGGACGCACTGTTTCACGACTCAAATAAAGAGATTAATCTGAGTTGGGGTGGGGCGGTGTATTGGGAAAGGACTTGAGGCGGGGGAAGAGGGTGTGGTAAACTATGTGAAATTGAAAATTTTTCAACTATTTTTATTTTTTTACATTTTTCACCTAGACGACGAAATTCACCTTTCAGACTAAAATTTTTATAATTTAATTTTTCATATGCCACTATATTAACAACTTAAAGACAATTTAAATTATATTATGAAATATCCTACAAAAGACGTTGCTTTTTATTGTGTCGTCTCTAATTTCTCTCCTTAATCTGAGAAAAATGTGGTATTTAGTCTAAGTCGGTCGTAAAAAGGTGAAGCGTCATACGTCACGCTGGGGACATTTGATATGATTTTGTCTGGAAAGTTGTTTAAACATTCCAAAGAATTTACTCTTTTAAATGGATTATTAATACCTTTAAAACAACTATACCAGCAGGATCGTCGATCCTGGGGGTGGGGGAGGGACAGGGGGACATGTCCCCTCCACTTTTTGATCCGGGGGACGTAATACAAAATGTTCCCCCACTTTTCGCTGCCAGGCTTTTTTTTTAAGTCATAATCATGGGCGCAGGAGCACAATTTGATTTGGGAGGCTGTAATGACTGGCCCGAAAAATGCAACTAAACATTTTTCGCGCGCTCCGCCTGTTCAACACATAAATGTACGTATTATAGACATGCATCGGGCTTACATTGTAGCGATGGCATGCCAATTACATTTCAATCACTTGTCGTGTTATATTACCCTTCCATTTTGGTTATAAATTTTGGGTAAGTCCTAACAATAATGATAATAATCAGTGACGTAGCCAGAATTTATCTCACAGGGGGGGGGTCATACAGTATGTTGTGTGGTAACTGGCCGGGGGGAGGGGACACCCGTTTCCTTTGAAAATTTTTGAAAAATTAGGTGTCCTTACATATAATCTAGTATCACATAAAAGTACACCTTCACAGCTGTGAAACAAATTATCAACTAGTAGTTTGTCCCCCCTCCCACTTTTGAAACTCGATCTGCGCCCCTGTATACTAGTATAGTCAACTAGAATCTTGCTAAGTGGAATAAAAGGTACCTGGTTTGCATGTACTAAGAATTTCGGAAAAAAGCTTGGTATTTCGACTTAGTCTTGCATCACAAAAACGAAAGCGGGAAAAAGGGTTTCCGCGACTGGCTGGGGCCGGCGGATACGAGGCAACTTCTATACCATTATGATATCTATATGCAAAAAGAAATTCTTTCATAATGTTTTCACTTATCAATGATAACTGCTCTCCATGCCCAAAACCTTTTCCCATGCATCCACAGCTAAGGGATGGGGACTTCTTTTGTTCTAGGGGACACAACTCTCCCCCCCCCCAATCTGAGCCACTGGTAGTTACGCCCAGACTTGTAGTGAGTACGTACTCGTACTCATGGGTTTGCACATTTGTGTGTAAGCGTACTCATATGGATGAAATTGTACTCGCAGTACTCGTAGTAGTCGCACTCATAGATTTTGAAATCTCTGCATAGGGGCTAATGCAAAATTTTATAATCGTACCGTTCTCATGAAAAAGGACATGTACTCTTACTCGTACTCACAACACAGACATAGCCCCTGTACTCGTACTCATGATATTGTACTCGCACTGCAAGTCTGGTTACGCCGCTGGCTAGGTATACTACAGCACTCATCTTTATCAGCAGGATGGCACCAGGCAAGGCAGGGAAAATGGCTTCGTAGGGGAGCCTTACTGGTATGAATTACGTAATCCCCGAAGGTGACTAACCTTTCCGACAGTTTAAATTTTTTGCTCTTCAGTAGGGCAGATTCTGCACCAAAAACCCAAACTTTTACAATTTCTTCAATAAAACTCGAATTTTCAGTAACATTTCCTCCTATAAGACCCAAAGAATTGTTATATTTTCCCCAATAGGCACTAGCAATTCTCATTTTTCTCAATGAAAATCTAAAGTTTTTGGCGCACGGGAAGCTCCAAAAATTTTGAGTTGGTAGTCAACCCGCAACCAGTTGCTTGTCGGCAGCCTGTCGACGTTGTCAGGAATTCGGGTTGCTTCCCGCCTTCCCCCACTGGAAGTTTCCCGTGGGGCAAATCCCGGCGCCGCTACTGTTTATCAAGCTATATTAAAGTCCTGTTAACGCGCTCCATATCTAAAGTATAGTCTGGATATTTTTGCTCATAGCTGATAGGTTTCATGGCTACTTGCCTTTCTTATTCGTGATATCCGATATTAGGAAAATGAGTTAAATTTAATAGCTTTCCCAACGCAGGTTAAATGTTTTTCTTAATAAATTTCCCTACCCGTGTTAACCTTGCTTGTGAAAAGCTTCTACTCTAGAGTATAGCAGCTCCTTGTATAGGAGTACGAGATGTTGATCGATCTGGGATAGCAAAATGAATGATGCCGATTTCAGGGCAAAAATCTACTTCAGGGCATCGGCACTCTACTTTCAGAGCAATATTTGTTTTATGAATGTGGTTCACCTCAGGAAAAAATATAAAATCAACCGAACACAGCTGGTACATGAGACGGTCGGTCATCTAACAATAGGGATAAATCTGAAAATGAAAACAAATACACAATCTTTGCAGAACACTTTTGTTTGAATATCGCAAAATAAAATAGAAACGTGGTGACAAAAGGGGCTTTCTCGTAGGGTCGGGAAAGACCGAAAGAGCCACTTGAATCCACAAATGGAGAAAGAATACATCAGCTGTCGTGGCGACTGATCCCTGACAAGGATAACATGCACTGCATTGTAAATACCTGCCTGAAAGCAAAGTGGCGCTAGGATTTGCTTGATGGTTACTCTTTCAAGCGAAGAGGAGGGCAACAAACCGATGTCGGGTCTAGTGTACCTCTATCCAAAGTAACCCTAGTCTGGTCTGTGCGAATTCAAACTACGGTAGTACACCAATTTACTTTAGCGGCGCGCTTCCTAATCATTGGTATGAGTATATTATATAGAATAGCGGAAAAGAATGGGTTTTTATACTGGTTGAAAAAAAAACGTTAAAAATATATGCATTCCAAAAGTTTTCCCAGGGCGAGTGATAGATTGGTAACTTGCACCGAAACATTTTTCACATTGTTTAGAATTTTGTTCGAAGTTATGGTCAACTTGTAAGAATTCTTCACGGGTCTACATGTTACTACCTTTTATACTTTTGAAGACAATCGATATCTGAGGGCCAGTCGAAAAATGTTGGAACATGGAACATGGAGATGTTCATAGGTCAATGAATAGTAAAGTAAGCAACCGATCCTGAAAAAGAGGTCCTAGCTTTTGACTGCATTCAGAGCCAGAATTCTCATTCAAGGGGTGCAACCGCGAAATTACAGGGGGAGGGGGAGGAAAACAACCCTGGGCATGTGTAACTTACGCCAGTATACAGCTTATGCTTACAACTATTTGGGGATATTTTAAAGGGGGCTCAGCCCCTGCCCTCCCTTGCTCACGGCCCTGACTGCTGTGCCTTGCAGAAGTCTGTGAACACAAAAAGTCATATCATACTTGCATTTTGGTAGAATGGTTGGGGAAACCAGCACTGATCCGTCACCACATTTTCAGATATTTTTCTAATTGTTATCGGTCTTTCTACCAGTACAATTTTCACTCCCAAAGCCCCATCAACAAAACCAAGGCCTCTCCTGGTATTTCATTCTGCTAGGTTTCCATTACACACCTCTATCATGGATCCAAATATACACCTCTTTAATAGTCAGGGAACTGCCTCTCCAACCCAACTACGACGACATTGAATAATAATAAAGCCCGAAGACAAGCTATATAGTCATTTATTTATTTTTTTTTTTTCAAAAATACGTTTAGCTTGCAGTTCCTAGTTACATTTTGCAGGTGTTTTTAAATGCGGATATAAAAGCACTGTGCCCAAATGTGATAATTATGAGACCTCTGGTGACATCATCATAGAGGCGGCGGAGGGTGGACCCTTAGATATCGCCTCGGTCTGGTCAGACTTTATGATAATGTCATCGTCGGTATGAGATCACATTTGAAACTGGGAACCCTCACATTACTTTATCTTCCAATCCCCCAATGATTTCTCGATATGTTGTTAAACACCAGCAACAGGCGCAGAGAGTGCGGAAAAGCGCGATGTCAGTGTGATGCAATGCAGTTATCACGCTTGGCCAAATCTTTCGTGGTGTCCTCTGTCCTATCTGCATAGTCTCTGTGCACTGTGCCGATCTTTTGATCAACACGCCCTCTGTGGGTTGCTTAGAGATGCAGAGAGGACAGAGGACTATACAGAGAGAACAGGGAACTATGCAGAGAGGACAGAGGACACAACGACAGACTTGGCCAAGTTTATGCAGTAATAGGCCACAACATTTGCATTTCTAAAACGAGTTCATGGAAGAATTGGATATACATTAACGCTTTACATCTCAAAATTTCTCCAATTCCTGTGCAGATTAGATGTCATGTTCCTTTACTTACCTTTAACATGACAGACCCATGAATGCAGGTCTGTAATATCCGAGTCCGGACTCGGATTCGATTCCAGACTCGAGTCCGTTTTTTGCTGGACTCGGAATTGGCCCGGAATGGGAGGTCACGGAATCAGAATTGTCCCGGAATGGGCTCGACCCGGATTTGGAGCCGATTCCCGTCGAGTCCACAAAAATTAAAGTTTCAATAATGTGCCGAGGCAATATTACTGTTGGTCCACAATTTAACAAGTAAATGGTCAAGTAAAGTCAAACAAATTACAGGGTCAGGAAGAGCGTAAAATTGACCGTATTATGCCGTATTATTAACTTTCATATAAACAATGCACTATCACATATGTCATCGACTGTTGTACTTTATGAAACGGGGTTTATTTGTAACAATGGGATGTGCCTGACATTCATCTAGAAAGTTTACTTTAGTATTTGCATGTTATTTGTTTGTACATTCAATCTCACTCTATTATCTTGTTATGAATAAGCTCGTTAACTCTTTTAGTATGGTTCTAAAGGAAATTAAGGAACTAACTCTTAATTATTCTTTGGAAGACGTCATGAAGGCAGAAAAACAGCGTATTGAGGAAACAGGAAATGTTTGACCAGTAAAAAGGCATTTTTTTTTTGGCTAAGAAGAGGCAAAAAGCGCTTGGATCTATGATGGAAATTGTGATTATGGGCTTGACCAGGTGCCAAACTTTACAACGAAAAACAAAGAAATTGCGAATTTTTAGCACTACTCATTTCACGTAGGTTTGAATGTGGGAGTCGAAATTTTCCACACGTACGAACTGGTTAACTGGTTATCGGGCTACCCATAAACAAAAGGTAAGGTCGTGGGGATACACCAAGTTAATTTAAGAAAATCTGGTACTCAAAATTGGCCCCAGGTGCTTAAATTGTCAAAACTGCCGTTTTTCGGCGAAAAGTGTTACATTTGACAGGTATCTTCAAGACAATTGATCAATATTCTGGTAAAAAACCTTTAGTATATTTTATGAGACTCAGTTAATTTTACCACTTTCACTCCTAAAAAAGTTTTAGACGCCAAATTTAGGAGCAAAAGAGCCTTTCTTGAGCTAAATCAGCCAAAATGATCAAAATTCGCGATGATTTTGAAGTGGCTGGCTACCCCCTCCCTTTACACATGGAAAAAATGGAGCACATACTTTTCTGTTTGTCTGATGTCTACTCTACACCATATCAAATTTTTAAAAAATCTAGCATAAAAGCAAGCCCAAAAGGTTACATATTAGCCTGGACTAGTGGTTGCGTCATATACTTAAACAGTCATGATCTTAGGTAATAATAACGTCGTTCTTCAACATTGACATAAATAATCAGAGAAGTGTACAACATTAATCAAGTTACACTAAGGCATCCATAACTGCTTAAACCTTTATCTCATTCCACTGTAGATAATTATAGACTATTTTAAAACTTATTTTGTATGAGTGATGGCTGCTATAGTAGTCTTAGAGCAGGTCTCCCTCTTCCAACTGTTTCGTTTATCTAAAAGGATGGAAAGAAGTATAAATAATTATTGCTTTTGAATTCTTTTAAGGGTCTAGGGTTCGAATCCTGGCCGGGTCATACCGAAGACTTTAAAAATGGAACCTACTGCCATTGTGCTTGGTGC
>WURT03159762.1:0-10756 GCA_009936505.3 Holothuria glaberrima | reverse complement strand
TTTTCTTTCTTTCTCCACTTTTTTGTCTTTATCCCGTCTTTTACTCCTTTCATTTCAATCGAGACAGGTGTGTGTCCCTTAAAAATAAATACATTGACGAAAAAATCCAGATTGGTTACCATGTTTAGTCTTTAGGTCATAGTCTATGACATAAAGGCTGGACATGGTACACAATATACTTTGAAAGTTTGGCGCTCGCGTCAACGTTCCAAACGGAGCCCCCCCCCCCACTTCTTTATCGCTGCGTTATGTAGGTAAAATGAGTTGTTTGCAACCCATGCAAAAATCCAGAGAAATTCTAAAGCTCTTAGAGAAATCTCAGGACTTCTTCAGTATAGGCAGCACATAACAGACAAAGGGTTTCTCGCTCTTCGCCTGCAGACAGTTAGTTTATGTTGACGTTATTTGGCATTACCTTGGTAGTAAATATATGCTGAAAGACCGGAACTTACATTTTTATCTATAGCCTGTATAGCTCTTCCCCTTTGGGGACATGCGAGAATGATATTTATTTCGTTTAGACGAAATATTATTTCGTCAAAACGAAATAATTATTTCGTTGAAACGAAATAATACGTAGGCCTACGTACAGATTAGACCGTCAGTCCGGTCGATTTAATCACATGAAAAGAGACGAAAGGTTTGATGATCTGATGATGTTCAGATGTATCTGAAAATGAAGAATCGGTGTTGCTGCCGGAGACCATCCTGAACGACTGGCCTACGGGGCCCAAAATAGAAGTTTCAAAAGTACTAAAAATCACACGTAGAGAGACAACGATGAAAACTACTCAGAATGATTAAAAATGCACGACAGGACGCTGAAACACCGATGACAGCAACTTTGTACTGTACAGGGCCCTAAAGGGCCCACCCAAAATGGAAAAACTCAGATGAAGAGAGACAAGGAATTTTCTTTTTTGATTGTACAGTTACACTTTGGGATTGACAAAAATACCACTGACAGCAACTTTCTCCTATACATTATTCCAGACAACAGCCCCAAAGGACCCAGGGCCCTCATAAGATTTATTCATATAGAAAGAGATAAGGATGAAACCAGTGTCGATGACTACAGAAGTAAATAAGACAACTGAATGAAATCATGGGAACAACATCTTTCTCCTATGGTTGTTGCCGGACAGAAGCCTAAAAGGACCCAAAGGCCCACATGTTGTTTTTTCTTCATATAAACAGTAGTTAAACTAACCTTGAATGACTACTCTGTCATTGAAAACTCTGAAATTTTATGACAGCAACTTTCTCCCGAACGCTTTTCAAACATGATTCCCTAGTTTTTATGTTTTTGTTCATATGAAAAGAGACAACCATTGAAGAAATACAAAAGAAGTTTAACTTTATAGTGGGACACGCATCGCCATGAGGAGAGTAATTTTCTCCCTGTGCATTTTAAATACAGCGGCCTTAAAGAGCCCGGGGCCAAAGTATGGGGTACTCAAAAAGCGAGCGGTGAGGATGAAAGTAACGTAGCACGAATAGTCCCGGCAATAACTTTTCTCACTACAGAAGGGGAGAGGGCTAAGTAAGTGTACTGCTCGTCAAGTAAAATCTTCTTTGATGTGTTCGTCATGTTCGTTCTCAGCCGGTTATGTGCTCAGTGTCTTCCAACAGGTGACGACGTGACCACGACCACGCCTGTGATTGAACCCTGCTGAAAGCCGGGAAACATGAAACAGTTCGGCTGTAACACATGTACAGCCGGTAAGTTTTTCACGTGTTGTCATCATCGCATGCATCCTGGACGCCGCACAACAGGTAATGAGCTCTTAAAGACCTCTTGAATGTTAGGAAAGTTGTAAGGGGTAAACAGACAGGGATGAATTGCTGACCATGAAGCACTGACCATTTGTGATGATCTCATTGAATAGACTATAACAGCTTTCCCTATCGGAGGGACCTCTTGCAGCTAGTTAATGAACGCAGGAATTGCGCATGGCGGCAAGAATTGAAAAGTGCATAAACATTACAAGAAACGCATGTTCAAAGCCTCTACTTTGCCGATTGGGACTGGAACACCATTTACTGCATAAAGTATACTTATACTACGTCAAAAGGTATGCGGGCCCTGCATGTTTGAAAGTTTGAAAGTAAGGCCTTTTCTGTATTGTTACCGTTTATATGCTATTTTATATTTTGTTGATATCCTCAGTGATTGAAGTTAACTGAGATTTGATTTTTGCAAATAAGACGGACTTTAATCAAAATCCCACACAGTATAATTAATAGCGAACATTTCCTTTCAAGCTCATGATGAAAAAGGTCATTTTTTCGGTTATTGTTAAGAGATGATTTCTACCCACTGTGTTACTAATAAACCTTTTCAGTCTTTGCTTGCATTATGAGAATGTCCAAGTTTTTATCAGCTATACCATTGAACTGTCGATACCGATTACATGGTGAAAGAGCATAATGCCTTTTAGAATTAGAACCTTGTGTGGGGACCCTGCTAATCAAGAAGAGCCTGTTGGGCTGTTACATGCGTGCGCTTTGAAAGTATTTTTTTTTTTGATATCAATTCTTCAAGTGTTTTTTTTTCGCCAAACCCTTTCACTTGGAGAGCGTGCTCTATAAAATAGAGTGATCTGTAACGTGAGGCTAGCTCCTTCCTAGTAGAAAGCAAATGGGTCTGTGAAAAAGTTCCCTTCCAATCTGATAATGTACATTTGAGAGCATCGATGGCCTCTTATCTTCAAGCAAACTGTTGCTTTTGTTAGACCAGGCAATTGTCAGGGACAATTCCCTGGTTAGACGCCATGAACGCATCGCTTCTGTAAACTTGGGACTCCCTTTGCTGTGATTTGCGAAATTCCGCAACAGCGTCTCCAACCATTAATATCTACTTGTTATGCATAGTGATATCACATTTGGGAAATGACGTCATCATGACGCTAGAATTGATTACCAAGTTTTAGCCATGCCTAGTTGACCACTGACAATAAATTCACAATCTATCAGAGAACTTCCTGTGCAGCTATCTTGAGATCAATAAAGTTAAAGGGGTTTGTTGTTGTATTGCACTAAGTAACAGCTCTTAACAAAAGGATGGCTTGTCCCTTTAAAGACTTTTTGATCAACACAGCCAGCTTGTTTACAAAAGGGATTAACTTTTACAAGTGTAGAGATAATCTTCATCCGAGAAAAGGGCTTTTTCTAGGGTGAAGTTGGCTAAAATCTATTGAATTCTAGCAGCATGTACGCAGTTACCAGGGCCCCAGTTGTTTTCACCTTGTGCACGTAATGGAGGACGGGGTTTCGTAAATCGGCTTGCACAACATTGCACTGGAGGCGGTAGTCTCGTAAATCGTGTACACCATTGTAGTGGGGACGGGGGTTTCGTAAATGGTTCATGACATCATACTGCATATGATACAAGGGGGAGGTGTTCCAACTGTTTTGTCCAAGATTGTAGATGCAATCCCAATCACGGAAGTTGGATTATCAGTGATGTTGTACCTCTTACAAATTACAAGCAAAGTTCAAAGATTTGAGGACTATGCAGACGGCTGTGAATAACTTGTTCATGAACTAAGCCTCTTTAATATCACTTTCGAACAACGTTTAAAAATCGTCTTACAGTTCTGGGCCTAAATTCGTGAAACTTTGCTAACCTTCCTGTCAGCTAATCTATAGTAGGAAGTTAAAATCATGATGCCTGGTTACCAAGTGGAGCTGCTAGTTAAGTTTATGAAACCTTAATGAGAATCCTGGTTACTAGAATATAGTTGTATGCTAGATTAGTTGGAATGCTCGTGCTTTGTATTTAAAGAATTTTTGTTGAATGTTTGGACAATCGGAACAATAAAGGGACTGGCATGCATTACAGTCTAATCCATCGCTAAAGCTGAAAACTAAAATCTTTTCATAGCACGAAGAATGCATGCAGTGCTTGTAATGTTTCGTGAATACCAACAAATGACCAATTAGATTTCTTGCTAGCTAAGAACGGTCTGAATAACAGGGAACCAAGCAAGGGAATTTTGCCACTTATTCGACTAGGTCCGATTTAAACTTGAATCAATTTAGGTAATTATTTAACTAAATAGATAATTTCCTTAATAGGCTGTCACAGCGGATGTCAAGAGAATCAGTGTGCGCAATGTGCTGTTCGTGTGGACCATTTACGGAACGAAATATTGTCGTTTTCATAGTTTCAACACATATCGTTCCTGACTAAGGTATTTAAATCTTTGAATAGTAGTTTGTGTACTCGGTGAGGGTCGACGAAAATCTTACTGATATGTGAATGATTTTTCCATGTCATACATGTGGACAGTTGTTTGTAAGGGTAAAGGGTGGTGGATGAGCAAGAAAATGGGTTAGGAGGCGCTTCCCTAGAAAACTTTCCACCTTAAAAATGAAAAAGAAATTAAAACTGTACCATTGCCTTAATGCCTTTTAGTATAACATGTCAACCCCAAAAATGTTCGCCCCTGGAAGCTATTCCACCCACCACCAAAGCTCCTGTCGCAAATTGTCTGTCTACGGGCTTGGGCGTCGTTCAGGAAAAAAAAAAACAAATGGCGAGGGAGGGGGAAATTTGACCACTTTGAGTGGTGGAAGTATGTGGCCTGGAAAGTCCTTTTGAGAATTATGTATTGTGTATAATAAACAGATATTAAAGAAGCTTATAGCCTTCCTCTATTATTAAAGAAATCACTTAAGTTATGTAAAACATTTGAATGCATTTTTCTGGAGACATAGCTCGGCTCACTTTTATTTTGAATAATGTTCATTATTCACCCTTACAATTTCATCTGCTTCTTTGTTCTATTTCCTCCTCTCCCTTGTTACCTCTCTGTCTCTTCCTCTTCTTCCACCTCTTGTCCACCCTTTCTTTCTGCTCTCTGTTGATTTACTATATTTTGGTGAATCTGATTTGTACAAGCTTTGTTTTTAGTAGCATAACACGTTTCTTCAGCACTGTCTAGAAAGAACCTTCATCGACGTTTATTGTCCCATGTGTTCAAAAGAAATGTGTCATATCAAAGTAAGTGATTTTCAAGGTTAGTTGTATTCATGTAAAGTATTAGGCAGAGGAATTTAAATACATTTAGACTGTAAAGGAGTTTTGATCGAAAGCGCCAAAGGCTATTTTCTAACTGCTCATATGGATCAGTATCTCAGTTACTTTTCGAAAAGGCCCACAGTAACCAGATTTTCCAGTTATGACTATCTGTAAATGACAACTTTTTGTTTTATGAGTCTTCAAGTGTTCTCGTTCAAGTAAGAGTTATATAAGGTTAAACCACAAAATCTAAATCGTGTGAAAAGAGAGCTACTCTGCATCTTTTGACTCTGATGTCAATGTCAATCAAAGAGCAGTTAACAACTGAGAATTTTGATATCCTCAACCAAAAATGTACTTGGGATGATGAATGTCTGTCTTCAAGTTTTGAAACACTCTGCAAGCAGGACTAGCAAATTAAAGGGCAAATTTCGTTTTTCCAAACAGTTCCATTTCCCCAAACTAAGTTACTCCTAGCCCCTCTCAAAAGTCCCTCCTTGTGAAGGCACACACCAAGTTAACTGCGGGTAAAGGTCATGTCCTGGTGAAAACAGTTCTCGACAGAATAATTCTGTGCATTCAATAACGGTTATCAGGCATAGATGGAAACCGTGGCAATTGCGTTTGAAGAGCGTACGTTTTGCACTAGAATTGTTTTAAAACCTGTTCTCCTACCTTCAGTTAGAGGAGATTTGTGTAAAAAAAGTGTGTGGCTGGTGTGGGGTGGGGGCGGGGCTCCAGGCAAAAGTTGCTGTGTGAACAAGTGAAGTCAATGTCAGCATTTCCAAAAAGTGGAGGGGATATATCTCCCACATCTCTCTTGGGTTTTTGCCTATGCGTACCGTTGATCAAATCCTTTCTGATGACATTAAAGAAAAGAGAGAGTTGAAAGTGAAAGCGCGTGGGGAGTGCGGAAAGCTTGAAAAGGATTTACACAAAAAAAATTCATAGTTTGAGAACGATCTGTGAAAGATAATGATAAAAATGATACCCCACTCAGTTGAAAACAAACCTCACCCTACCCTTCAAAAAGCGTCTTTTTAGCTCTTTCTATAAGAATCGAAAATACCCGGAGGTCAGTTGGATGCACGCGCCCCAAGGCCCCCTCCCTCGGGGCCACTGCTCATAGATCAAAAACTCATTGAGTTGCTTAGACCTCAGTCATGTTTGGAAACTTTACCTTTTTCCGACGCTCGAAACAGAGGCACATTAAGAGCATATTCTATTGAATCTCGACAAAAACTACGCTTTTGTCGCACAAACTTTAGTAGGCTACTTTGACGAAGCACCCATTTCTTAACTGATCGCAGAAAGTCTGCACAAGGACGGCGATTTGTTCCCAGTACTGGAGGGCGGCATAACCTAATTTTCAAATAAATTACTGTGTAAAAAAGTCAGTGGGAAATTTCTGAAATATTGGGGGCACACGTCCCCCGGGATCGCCCCCATGCGCCTACAACATACTACTCCTTTCCTTAGCACTTTCCTTAAGCAGTTAAGCCAAGTTGGACAACTCCACCATCGCTAACAAGGTTGCCACTAGTGGTTATTTTCTTCTCTATTCAACTCGGAACATAACCATTTTAGCTCCAACATAAAGGTTACTTCTAAAATGTATCAAGAACTATCATACGCACACTAGGCAAAAGCTTAACTGCTTAAAGGAGATGCGTAGTGGCGTACCTCGGGAAGAAAAACGTCATACCAAAGGAGATATTTACCCTCCGTGTGACACTAATATAAAAAATATTCCTCTTAATGCGTTTTGTATTCTCAGTTAAAAAAAAATTTGCAATGTAATTCAGTAATAACGTTCGTATTTTATTCGTTATATTTTTTTTATTTTTCACTTGCTACATATTGAACAATTTGGTTTTTGAATTTATAGTTCGTTATTACTTCTTGTGGCACGGGCAATTTTGATTCGTTTCAACTTGTAACGGTTTTGATCGATGGTTTAATTAGTCAATGCATATTGCATGGCAGCTACATTGGACAATTCTGATACCGTTTCAAAGAAAAAAAACTGATCATCTAGTTGCGTTAGCATTTTGTTAAATTTGTACTGTTTCTGGGGATTATCTTGGTTTCATTTCGAGTAATATAACCAGTTTCAAAATGTTGGAGGGAGGAAGTTTTCCCTTTGAGCTAGTGAAAGGCTCAACAGAAGCAGATGCTATTGGTTATGCTGCACAGAACCGTCTGTTTGCATTTGCAAATCAACGTGTCATTGAAAGAAGTTTCGCAACGGAGGCTGTCCGTGCAAAAGCACGAGCAACCCCCGCCTGTAGCTCTCAGTGTAAATGTGGGACCAGGTCGCAACGAAAATGCTTGAATCAACCACTTCCGGTAAGACTTAAACTTTCTGTTTTTGCAAGCAATGAGTTTCGAAAGTTCCCCATAATAGATTCGCTTTTTCTACCCACCATCAAACTCATTATAGGCTGACTAAGAAAATCATAGGCCTAGCTAAAATAACATTATAGGCCTAAAAGTAAGTAGGATCGTACTGAAACATGCAACACTAATTACTACACACGTACGTACGTTATGAATTATAGTGTACTATACACAAAGTATTTCGGATGGAATCGATCAACCAAGAAGCAAAACCGGATGTGACGTAACGAAGTCGTCTGGACCGAGAATTTATTCTGTTTTGGAGACTACTCAACTCCTTTAACAATGTTTTTACTACTTGTTAGCAGGGGCGGACTGGTCCCGGTGGGGATTTTGGTGGCTGGATCAACTATTTACCTTGTTAACCTATCGTTTGGGGCCCTTGGGTGGCCCCCAGGACGAACAAAATGTGAAACCCACCCCGAAAAGTACGATTTAGGGCTAAAATACATGTCCAAATCCTTAATAGCACAAGGACAAAGCTATGGACATGCTCTATTTGCTTATTGATTCTACGCGAGTGAAGCCGTTGTAGACATTCTGTATTTGAGCACACTTGTCATGACAGAGATCACGAAAACGAGCTGAGCACTGCCGCCGGGCTCGCTTGCCTCGTCACCCTATTTGTTAACCCTCTCAATCTAAAAGGTGAGTTGTGAAAGATATTTTACAAACTGAAAATGATAAAGACAAGACTTCGATGCAATCTCTCTATGGAAAATCTGAAAGCATTTATGCTAATGAGTATCGAAAAAGATCTTCTTGAGCAGTGGCGCCGGCACGGGGGCATTGTGAGCGTGCCCCCAATAGAATTCTGAAAAACATTCAGAAAATTTCAAAATGATCCTCAAAGGCGTTGAAGTTATAGATTTCTGTAGTTGGTAGGATGAGGTGTGTTTTCGGCAGAATGATGGATCTATTGTAATCATTTTCTATCACAAATGTTTCTCAAAATATCAGACTTTTCGCAAATCCTTCTCAAACTATCAAAATTTTCGCGCGCTTCAAATCTTGCCTCAGTGATGTTTATGTTATCACTTTCTTCCAATAGCAACTTTCGGAGAAGCACAGCAGAAAAACCTAAAAGTTGTTCACGAATTACCACTGGCAGGCAAAAGACAGACTTTTTGAGTAGCGTGTAGGTTTGTTGGAAATTTGAAAGTGTCTATATAGAGCCTGAATGCAGGTTTTGTCGAAAGAAAGATTCCTGCGCAGTCGTCAAGGTTTGCATTCCACCTGTGAATATTATTACGGTAATAGTACATAGAACTTTTCGGATCACAACACTTTGCGAAAAACAGAGATACATCTCCTTCACCTGAAACTAACTGATGTTTCTAAGCGGAGCGGACAAGAAAATTTTGACTTTACAAACCTTCCAGATGACCGGAAATGGCACTTCCCGAGTGTTTTAAGCTGTATGTACCCAGCCTTGAAATATGGATCTCATGTCTTCACTTGGCAAATATTGGGGGGTTTAACATACCTTTAGCCTTCTCACTTTTTTCATTGGGGGCTGTTCGCCCAAGCCCTGATTCCGCTGCCACTGCCATTGATAACTATTGAAAAGGAAATTGAAGGTCACTAGCATAGCCTACAGGGACGAAAGGGACGACCGCCCGGCGGTACTATTTTGCCGGGGCACGCTCGGTCTACTGGGATGAAGTAAGAGAGTAAACATGCATGGTGTTTTTATAGGTTTTTCCCCTTTATGGGCAGGGGCAACGCAAACGTAAGAGGGATATAACTTTGAAATAAATCCCGTATGAAGCTTTTTAGTGGGGAGATTCGACGTTACGAAAGTGGACCATAAATATGTAACAGTGTCTAAGCGCCATCGTCAGTTGGCGTGAAGCGTACCAAGAAAATTATGTGATAAACTGCATCCTAGGTTGCTGGAAACGGCACCTCCCGACCTTGAAAGTCGATTCTAAAAAGTTTTAAATACTTTCCTCCGTGATTTCATGTGTGAGGAATTACCAGAAATGTTATTGAGGAAACGGTTATTCTGTTTACTCACTGAAGTCGCAACCACAAGGTTTACGAGGAGTTCGCGACATGCTGGTAGGCAAAATTTTAGCAAAATTAACCTATGATCTACATTTTTTTCTACTTTTGAAGTGTGGAGAAAAAGCTTTGTTTTAAAAATCATGTTATCAGTCCAAGCATATCATGTGGTTTTAACTACTTTTTCTAACGTACTGAAAAGCAAATAGTGTCAATAACCAATATTTATCAAATCTGACCTTTGACCTCTCACCTTCAACCTATTACGTCAACAGTTACGCATGCACAAGTTTTAAAGTACAGCAACGTTTGAAGCTGATCGGACCAGAGACTTGTTGATTACAACTTCCTGCACACACCAACATACTCACGCGCTCACACTCAGCTTCAAATTTCTGATGTTTGGTGAAGTGTATCTCATTTCTCCTTATATTAGATGTAAGGAGATGATATAATAACAACTGGATAGGCCTAATTGTTCAAAACTATGGTTGGACCTCTGGCAAATCCTTTCCCACAGTGACAAATCTCCGTTTGAGTGAGGTATCTCCATCCCATTTAAAAAAAGAAATATTTCTGAATAATGCTATCATTTTCGTCGATTTCAGCATGTTTATGTTCGAAATTTTTGATATTATTTATAAGAAAATCATTAGAAACCACGGTTTTTCATGACTCTTTGGCAAAAGCGAAATGTATGTCGATGTTCTTTTAAGAAAGTTATCTCTAAACCAAGGTGTTTCATGACTTGGCAAAGGTAAAATGCATTTGAAACAACGAAACAACAAGAGTTTGAAGGTCGGAGATGGCTTGACGGTTGAGTGTACTTCTTTGTATTCAAGGGGTCCATGGATCAGATCGCTGTGACACGAACCCGGAAAATTTCTGGTGGCTAAGAATATTGCTTCTTATTGAGTTAACTAATCTCCGTGATGTGACTCACTTTAGCTGTCCGGGCAGTCTGGGGCGTAGGAACTGGGGGAACTAGGAACATTTTCCCCTTCCTTTCTGAAAAGTGTAAATATGCCCCTTTTCAAAATGACAAATGTTCTTTTACACACACACACATATATATATATATATACATTCGTGCCTTTCAGATTTGACATGCTACCACCCTTGCGAACAGTTACGTAGGACAAGGATTGCCTCCCCTTATCGACCTTTGGAAATGTGACTTAGAACTGGGGATATTCTGAGTCCGTCTGTAGGGACATTAAATTGCAGTGCCTGGAACAGAAGTGGGAACGGTTTGTACATCCCTGGCTTTGTACCTTTTGAGCAGTAGTCGAAAAGAGAAGGCGATTATCACTGATTTTAACG
>WURT03159741.1:0-10757 GCA_009936505.3 Holothuria glaberrima | reverse complement strand
ATGTATGTATGTATGTATGTATGTATGTATGTATGTATGTATGTATGTATGTATGTATGTATGTATGTATGTATGTCAGCCAAGCTGACCTTACATAACTTACACTTACATGTATAACTTATATGTATAATACTCATACTCATTTCCTGCTAGTTTAGTGCTAGCCTCGTTAAAGAAACGGAAGGCTTTACTTTAACTTCCTATAACCCTCCTTTCCACTCACCTCAGTTTTGCTGGTTTAGACGTTATTCGAAGAATTCTAGGAATGACTTCAAAAAGTTCTCTTTTGACACAGCTTCAAGAACATCCGAGATGGTATTGACAAGGGCACAAAATTTTGAAAATGAAGAAAACGGTTTTTGTATGTTCTTGCTAACAAGCTGTACATGAGTCACTAACACTCGAAATTTCTTTAATGTAGCTCCCTAAAATGGTTAAAGGGGTACCGTTGTTCCTTCATTTTAGCACCAAAAAGTTAAAAATGCATTTCGGATGCTGCTGTGAGACGAAACTTGTCCAAGTTTCTCGTGGTGTCGCTTGTTCTCTCTGCATACTCGTGTGCACTCTGCCGGTCTTTGATCAACACGCCCTCTATAGGATGCCTACAGGCATCTAAAGAAAATCATAACCACCTTGCCCATGCAGTTATGACACATTTCTGTTTGACTTTTCTCCAAAGAAAATAGTTACTTGTACATATATTAATATTCGAGTACTTTATTTTTAGGTCAGAATTCACATCATGATTGCTTGACAGGCAGTGAAAGTTTTTAGGCAAAAATGCCCACATGATAGGTGTTCCATAAGCCTATATGTAAAAGAGCATTAGCAAAAAGTACCGACATTAAATCTGGCGTCAACGTTTCCAAAGTGTCACAACGGATTTACCTCCTTCAATGGTCAAATGTTACTTTCCTAGTTTGACCTATGCGTCTACAGTTCACTCAACTGAATGCAACGATCGCGAAGACACACATGTAGTCAGTCGGGGTGAAAAAACAAGGGGTAAGTTGGGGTAAAAATGAACAACCCTCAGAGCCAGAGGAAGGTTTGAATAAAGTTGCCATATTTTGTATACGCTAAAACAACATCTACATTTTATTTTATCATGAAAAGTAATAATGTAGATTCTTTTACACCTGAAAAGTTGTACTTTGAACGTCTACAACCCAAAAGTCAACCATTTTGAAATTTGCACCATGTTTCCAAAACTTTTTGTTACGTGGAGTACTTACAGCATCGGGAAATTATTTTAACTGTTCTCATTTTGTAACAAGCTTCTATCAACTACCCAAGTGAGCAATTACTTGCCTTGTCTCTATAGGTTTCAAAAGTGCCTTGTTTTTTTTACCCCAACGAAATTGTCAATTTTGGGGTAAAAAACTCTGTTTTCCCGTGATATCACAAAATTTACCCTCATTAATAATCTTCAGGGTCATTAGTTGTTGATACAGTACGTGTTTTCTTTCTGATCTTAGTAATTTAGAATGGTTTAATGTGGTCTCAGATGGTACCGCATGAGAAGGTGACCTAAAACTATATGTATGATAGACTATAACATTAGGCTATAGGACTCATACAGTGTGTATATGTAATTGCACTATGTACATAGGGGTATGTGAAGATTTCTGTGGTGTAGCAACTGCATATTGTACAAAACCTTACAAGCTACAAATCCTAGGTTCTGTTATTTAAAAACTGACCTTCGGGTGTGTATAGAGTGTTTAAGATTCATTTCAATAGTCCTTAAATAAGGAGTTTGGGATTTTTACGTAGGCCTAGGCCCACTACTTTCACACAGATCACATAACAGTTATTACTTGAACATTAAGGTACCCATTTCTAACAAACCATGTCCTGTACCCACCTAAATTGTCTAGTAATATTTATTTTACTTGTTTCTGAATTGAACAAAGTTAAATTTTTAGTGTAAATCTCATATAATTGGGATTGTTTTTTTTTCCCACACAAAAATTTTTTTGTACCCCAAATTCGAAAAATTTTGGGGGTAAAAAACGACTTTTTAGGATAACTCAAGTTTTCTTAAAGAAAAATAATTTTGTTATGAGCAGCCAGAAACATGTTCCCATTCTTCAGTTCACTACAGCCCCCTTTGCGCTGGGGGTTGTAGAATATGCCCACGGTATTCCCTGCCTGTCGTAAGAGGCGACTAATGGGAAGGACTTGCACCGTATTTGAACTGTATTTGAAACCGAAATCGAACTTGAACCGTATTTGAAACCGTATTTGAACTTTCCTTTTTTATCTAGTTGACACTATATAACACATTCGTGTTGGTGTGTCTATAAATCTCATCTAACTAACTTCAGTTCACTACAGTCGAAAATTATGAGAACCTTTAACCTGTGTCTTTTTATATCAAAGTTTAGGGTAATTATCAATTTTTTTTTTCTTCTTCTTTCTAATTTTCTTTTTTTTACCCCGTCTTTCTATAATTGGCACAAGCATCTTCCACAGAAATGAATTTCAGCTCTCCTTGAATCTTTCAATGGACTTAGGCTGTGAGATCGGTAACATAACATACCCCACTTAAACAATGGGATGGTGGGGTGTTAAAACATCTCTTTTTAGCGTAGTCAATACAGCATGTGACCAGGGCCGTAGCTAGGGTCATACATTTAGGGGATGTGGAGGTTCCAAATTCCGACTGGCTGGATGTTTTTTCCAACTGAGCGGCAGGGTGTATAGTGCACTTTTTACGCCCCTGTGTTTTTTTATATACATCAGTAGGGATCCTTCCTTTGTCACTACATAAAGGTGCCGTCCTGGGGAGGGGTGTAAGGGGAGGGGAGGGGGTGTCCCCTCCCCTTTTAGAAATTTTTTGTTAATGTAAGGTTGCCTAGATGCAAAATGTTGCTATCTTTGGGACATTTCTTGAGCTGCTCATATCAGGCGCCGTGGATCGGAAAAAATATTAGGGGGGGGGTGCTGAATGCCGGGAAGACTATCTAATCGGAGCGAAACCATCGGCTGGCGCGGAGCGTACAAGAAAATGTTTGGCTTTAAAACCCCTCCAGATGGACGGAAACGGCACTTCCCGAGTGTTTTAAGCTGCATGTACCCAGCCTTGAAATATGGATCTCATGTCTGCAATTTCTCAATTAATGAAAAAAAAAAACCAGTCCATGAGAAAGGCTTATATATGTTTTTAAGCGGAGCGCCACCATCAGTTGGCGCGGAGCGTACAAGAAATTTTTTGGCTTTACAAACCCTCAGATGGCCGGAAACGGACTTCCCGAGTGTTCTAAGCTGCATGTACCCAGTGTTGAAATAGGGATCTCATGTCTGCACTTGGCAAATATTGAGGGGGGCTGAACATACATTTATCCCCTCACTTTTTCATTGGGGGGGGCTAGGCCCCAAGCCTCCCGTGTCCGCCGCCACTGGCTCATATGTGGCTGAAAAATGTTCATAAATTGGCCAATTCAGCAGCAGTAGGGATCCTTCCTTTGTCACGACGTAAAGGGCCGTCCTGGGGGTGGGACCTAAGGGGAGGGGGTTTACTTTGAGAAACTTTTATTAATTTAAGGTTGCCTAGATGCGAAATAGTGCTATGTTTGGAATATTTTTTGAGCTGCTCATATATGGCTGGGAAATGTTCATAATTTATAGTGAATTCTAATTTCTGGTTAGGTGGAAGAAGAGTGTAAGTTGTCGCACAGAAAAATACGTTGTCAACAAACCTCCTGAAGACCCTCCCCCTTTTTTGGCTTCTTTACTGTCTTTTATTTGAACAATTTTTTTTCTCGCAAAAGTACTTGCGTGGAGTCAACAGAAGCATTCTTGGACTATTACGAAGATTTTTCTTTCCTTCATTGTGCACTATAAAAGGGCACCTGAGGCTGGCAGATACCAGGAAGCTCTAGATCAATTATATAAAATTGGGCAAAGACACAATGCTTCTTACGTGTCATCCAAATGATAATATGGAGTATGACGCCAAACACTTTACATCTATCGGATTTTCAATAATTTTGAACGAAAAATCCAGACGAATGGTTTCCAGTCTGATAGGTATAGCAAAGAAATCAAGGACTAAAAAGCGCATTTCAGAATGCTTTTTGGTCGTAGGTGTATTAATAATCGCCATCTATACCGATAATGGCTGCGCACGAAGCGCTCGGCAATTTTTTTTTTTTTTTGAAAAATGTATAGCGTCAAATACGTACTTTCAACCTTCCACACTATGCTACAAATTAGATTGAAAGATCCCATATTGATGTGAGGCCCTACAGATGTTTGGAGATATATCTCTGTTTTTCGGAAAGTGTTGTGATAGGAATAGTTTACATGAATAATTACCTTAATAATGGTAATGAGATGAAGCGCAAACCGTGACGCATGCGCGCGACGCGCGCCGAAATTTTTCATTATCTAAGATGCCAAAGAACAGTTTTAATTCGATTTTACGTGAAGAAAATAATGTTTGGTATTATTCTCACTTGATCTAGTTGGAAAATACATACGAAGTTGACATAGGCTCAGTCGGAAAAATATGCTAGACTGAGGAATCAGAAATTCCAACTGGTGCTTCAGATTTTCCAACTACCGTCGCTCTGACGAACTTCGGGGGTGAGACACCTACACCCCCCGGTCACGATGGCCCTGCATGTGACAAGTAGCGCTTAAAATAAGCCATGTGAAGTGCACTTCACCAATCGTATCTTCAAAGTCGCCCTTCTTAGTACAACTGCGAGCCTTTCATTTTTATTGGAAGACGATTTTCCAAAGATAATCTAAACTGACTCCTCGGAAAAAAATAAACTCCATCTCCTAGTGATGTTTGTAAACACTGCATGTATCCTTCAATCATGGAACGACTTCGAGTAATATCAAATGTTATTCTAGAATGGGCCTCATGCTTCTCTCCATCTTCACTAGTTGTTATTGTTTCCAACAACCCTCCCGTCTTGGCTGAGTGACTCTTGACGGGGCAGAAACTTCCATATGTAGGATGATAATTACTGGCGTAGTGGTCGTGGGGACAGCATTACCCAAAACCTTTCAAAAGATAATGCTGACTGCCCCCCCCCCCTTCATATGAGGCAAATATTTTATAGATTAAATTTTCCCTTTTATGACGCACAAAACATACAAAATTAGGTCAGACCACATTTACTGGTCAATAGATGTGGTCCTGGTTGATTTTTTTTACAGGGGTTTGTATCAATAAGAAGTTAAAGACAACAGGAAATATCTCAAATTTGTGATTCAAACACGCGTGTTGTAAAGGAGAATACTTAACAAGGGTCTTCTGGAGTACCATTGCGATGTCCGGGGAGCATCAAATCTGTCCAGAGAAAATTTTCTTGAGGAAAAAGCCCCCCCCCCAAAAAAAAAATCCGGTAAAGCCCTCCCCCTTCCCAATTTTTCGGCCTTCTACAATACTGATGTTAATAATGACGATTTCGCTGAAGAGAAGACGACCTTGGTGTACTTAGCTCCTCACCAGGTATTAACGCCTGAGTCCCAACACGAACTCAATTTCTAATTTAAGTCTGTTTTTCGAAGATAGCGAGGAATGGGCTGCATTCGAATTAAACTCGGAGCCGATGAAGTCGATTCCACAAAAATGTACTTAACGTGAAGATGGCTAAAGAGTCACTTGTACTGGGTGTACACTGTTACGTTAACACTGTCATAAGTAGACAACTAAATTACTGGGTGGATCAGATAGTGATATTGACGTCCGACAATGGCGTGATTAATTGCAAATTTGAAAGACTAAACCGTCTCGTCCGTCTGACAGGAAAGTGAAGTAGCTATCCCGAAATCAGGGGCGGTACCCCCTTGTCTCGTTACTCTTTGGACACCGGGCGAACAGAGAGAATTCGAATATGGTCGAGTTCCTCCACGATCAAACTGATATAGCGTCCTCGATGGGCTCAAGTGTCCCCATGGCCCTGAATTCGTTAAGCTGTAATGGTTTTGTTCAAAGACCGGCGAGTGGAGTTGTTTCGAAGACTATTTGAAGAAAAATTTACAACCTTCAAAAATAATAAAACTTAAAATGTCCATGGGGGCATTAATATGATTAAAAACTATTTTTTAAAGGTGTGACGCTGGTATACACCCTCAACTGTACCGCATAAATCCGTTTCTTTTTCTTTAAATATAGACAGACTAAAGGAGTCCCAAGTTTGAATTGTTACCATGGATGCAGAAAGTACAAACAAGTAGCAGCATATTATATTCAAGCATTATATTCATATCCAACTATGACGGCCGGTTGCCAGAAGAAAGAAAAGATACAAACCAATTTCAAAAAGGGACATAACAGCATGGATAAGTTCTGTCTCATAATATTTTTTTAGGAATTAAAAAGCGATATTTGCAAAATTTAGTCTTAAAATTCCAATTGTTTTGGCTATTGCTTATTTTTCTACAATTGATCAATTCATACAATACTTCGGTTCACATAAAGGATTTATCTCAGCGGCGTAGCTAGACATTTTTGTGAAGGGGCAAAGAACAAAATTTTCGGACAGATTTCTGTCTCGAATTAATATACTAGCTCCTAATTTGCATGGTTGTAACAGGGGCATCAATTTTGCTTTCAAAGTGCTCATATGTGTGTGCTTGGGGGATTTGACGTAAAACTGAGGTGTTTCTTGGGGAGAGGTAGGCCCGTAGCCAGAAAAGGTACTAAAGGGGCGAAAAAATTTTCAGGGGGCAAATGTGTAAAAATGTATAAAGTCAATGGCAACTTGAAACTCTCTGGGGGGGAAATTTTCAAGGGGCCTCTCCCTGACCCCCCCCCTTGGCTACGAGCCTGGGGGTCTAAGCAGGGTGTACCTGCCCTCACCCCACTGAATAAGAAAAGCTCAGTGCTTATATGTAATATGGTGGTATATCGTGTTCCAATAGTTTGGTACTTTGTACCTTTCAAAACAATTTCTACTACTGTAAAAAATAATGTACTTTAAAATATACAAATTACATTATAATTTAAGGGCGATCAAGGTTTGAGGGTCAGGTGAATTTTCCAAAATCAATCAAATGCTATAAATGACTTATGTACATAGACATGACCATGAGAGTCCGAAAAAACATGCCAAAAATTGTCAAGAGAAATGATTTTTTTCACGAAGGTTATATCCTCGTAAGGTGTGGCCGGAGGAGCCTTCCACCATAAGTGCCGATAATTGTTATCACATTAGGCCACTTCATATTCTGGACCATTTTCAGACAAACTTCGTCCCCTGGTGTAATTTGACGTGTTAATGAAACATTTTGGCTGACGATGATTACAAACAGGTGTTAACCAAAAATTTTCGTTAAAATCTGCAAAGACGCTGCTAGGGTTTGGGGCGTTCCCTCCTGCCAGCGTGCGATCCAAAGTCCGCCTTACTAATGGGGTCCAGGGCAACGGGCCCCTGATTTCCAGTGGGAAACTGGAGCATTTCAGAAACTGTGAGCTTTCGACGCTCACAATAGATCTCTGCTGTCTACAAATGTTATTGGATACATATGATCGGAGAGCATGCGTTGTAAGAAATTTGAATTAACGTTCGAAAACAATCTGACAGAGACTTTGCAGGCTGTGTATGGGGGAATTATCCTCTTGCCCACCCCACTAGCTGTGCCACTGATTTATCTCATATACAATTTGCATAGGAATTACAATTGGCCCAACTTAGCAGCCTAGACAAACAAAAAAATTAATGGTTACATCTTTATGAACCTACAACAGATATGTAATGAGTATGTTATAAAGTTAATATTCGTTGCGCTTCTGCGTGTGTGATATTTGCTTCGCTAAGTTCACAAGCACAAGTTTCTTTTTTAAATTTCTAAGGAAACTTTGCCCGTTTTCACCACCTTCGGATAAGTTGTTACAAATCACCAAATATTTCTTCAGCCCCCTTTACGATTGAAACCACGGACTAGAACATTGCAATATAACAACAGGTGATAAAATATTGAGCCACTGATATACCTAATGTTTGTGAAAAAAGAGCCTTCCAGGTATTCCAATGGCTAGCCCCACTGAAGTTACAAGGCCTACCACCAAAAGTGTCTTAAGAGCCCCACTTAGTGGATTCAAATTTCACGCCTCGGAAAATATCTGATGAGTAACTTTTCCACTAAATATGACTGTTCTCAAGAACACATACTGGTCTAATGATTGATTTTCTGCCACTCCATAACTTTTATTAAAATGTTTAAAACCATACATGTACAAGATTTTTATGATCAATTCCGAAAAGTTTCATGCAAGCTGACCCTTCAAAGAAGGCTAGACAACAAGCACAAATCAGAAATGTTTCTCAGGCTTGGTATAAATACAGTCAGCATTTGACAAGTCTGTGGATAACGAACGCATAATAATATTAAAAGAATATGTCGATCACAGCATGTTCTAACTAGTTTCCAAGGGTGGCGCCAGCGGGGGATGCCCCCGTCGGGGAAGGCTGGCCCCTTGTCGGGGAAATTTTCCAATTTCGTAGGGGAGCCTTAATCGGTATGATAAAATATGTAATCCCAATGAAGCTTCAGTCACCCGAACGATCTGCTTGATTTTGCCCAAAGAAAGGGCATATCATTCACTAAAGACCCCAAATCTTCCAATTTTTCTTAGAATCAACCCAAATTTTTCATATTTTCTTCTATAAAAGTCCAAAGTTTTCAAAATTTCTTTAATAAAATTCCCGAATTTTTATTTTGTTTTTTAAAAAATGTCATTTTTTGTGTTCCTCATCCTTTTGTCAACTAATCTTCTTTGTCGGGGCTTCAGGTTGCTAACCCCCCTTCGTGGAGCTTGCCCCCCCCCCTGATGCGCAAAATCCTGGCGCCACCCCTGCTGGTTTCACATCAAGTCTCAAATCCACGCAATGTACGTTGTAAAAGCAGAAACTGCCAAGAATTATATACAATGGTAGCATCGTCTTCTGAACAGGAAGTCCTGATGTTTTGACATGATCGATGGCAAAATGGACCTGGCGGTTAGAAGAGTTGACGCAATAAACAAGGATAACAGTGGGTCCCAATGGTTTGGGTGGAAGTGAAAGAGAGGGCAGCAACATGTAGGGTCCTCCATGAGTTACTTTCCTGATCTGTGTACTTCTCTGAATGGTGTCAAAAGTTGATTGCATTGCGTCTATATCTCTTGGAATGTCTTGGATGTCCTTACATCGTGTTACTATTGAGGACGGATCGTAAAATAATCGCCACCAGTACGCCTGCTACAGCGATAACTAAGATATTTCGACGCTGCAAAACAAAAACAAAGGAGTACGAAAAACTACTACAGTACAGAGAACCATCATATACTCCTTCGACCAGTGTTACGTTAGAATGTAGGGTTAGGGACCCCCCACATCATATGCGGTACTAGAGGCCAGCATACGAAACATCTTAATGTGCAAGTTTCGGCCTGTTTTGTTTTGTTTGATTGTTTTTTTTTTTTTTTTTTCTTTTTTTGCTGGGTGGGGTATTTGAAAACAAAAAAAATTTCTAAATTATGACATGTTATCCCACAATCATTCTGGTGCAAACGTTACCCTTCAATACCGGTACTGGAGGCAAATATTGTAACTTGGTATGCCGTAATCAGGTTTGTCGACAGGGTGGCCGGGAAACCTATACAACTTCTCTGGGTCCCGTCACTCGCATGATGGAGAGGCCCTCTTAGAATTGAAAATGTTTTAACTTTTTTGCAAAGAGCTGACTAGGACGAGTTTCACCAACATGCCCGTGCCTACCAGAACCTCCAAACGTCAACAAACGTAAATAGCCAACAATGCACCAACCTCTTAACATATTAACTGCTTCGATATACCGGATACTTGAATGTAGAGTGGAAATAAGGCTAATTATTACAATGCAAGGGCTTTAAACGACCCACATGTGACCTTATCTCATATTCCAAACTAATTTATATTCCCTCCCTTATGAAACACTCACCAACCTTGGTATGGTCAAACCTGCTAATCAAATAGACTTTAGTTAATTTTAGTAGCTAAGAGAAACCAAAACGTGTGGTATTTATCCGTTACTTATATTTGACGTGCGTGACAGAAAGTATAGGAGAATTTTTATACTTGTAAAAGCCCAAAGATTTAAATCTCAAAATTCGGCCCATTTCATACGTCTCCATCTTAGAACTTACTACTGGCAATCACATAGGCGTACGGGGCTCTTTCAATTTGGGGGGCAGAAAATTTTTGCCCGAATCTCAAAAAAGTTGCCCAAAGTCAAGGACGTGGATCCATCTCCAAAGACGGGGGTATTTTCACCGAATCGCCGTCCTGGCGAGGGGTCTAAGGAGAGGGGTGTCCCCCTCCCCTTTGGAAAATTTTTGCTCACGTAAGGTGAGATAGATGCAAAATGGTGCTACGTACATTTATTGCTAAATATGAGTTGCATATATTACCAAGAATTTCTACTTTTTTAGGAAATCTTTTCATCTTGCTTGTTTAAGTGAACTTTTTACTCAGTTCTTGAGGTAAATCAGAACCACACGAAGTAAGTGAACAATAAATTGTTAGACTACTTATACCCTTATCAAGTTTACTCATATCGTATGAAATTTGGATATGAAAGTGATTAGGACTGTACATGTCAAAGCCTTTTCGAAAGTCTGACAGAGGTGATACTGGCAAATACCTACACGCGCGCGAAACGGGCGAAAAGTTTTGCACCTTTCTTCGGGAATTGGATCAAAAATTCGGGAACTCAGTAGAAATTTGGGCAATCTTTTCACTTTTTCTTCATCTCTGCCGAAATTTCACCTA
>WURT03159729.1:0-28355 GCA_009936505.3 Holothuria glaberrima | reverse complement strand
GTTATAAAGTTTAAAGAAAAACAAAGGACTGCTCATTAATGTGAGGCTATGACATCATATGTGCTTGCTTCAAGTTCGCTTTCTGTTGAAAATGTGACAACTTGATCTGCTGATATCTTGAGAACCACATATCGGATTTCAACGGAAATTTCACCAGATTGCTTGGAATAAGTACCCCTCTAATACATCAAAACTTGATTTAGCTTAGACCCTTTTTTTAAGTGTTCCGTATCCAATGAGCTCAACGAGAACGGTTGGTATACCCTCCACGGTCTTAACTCACGGTATAGGATTACCCTACATATCCTAACGTCCGTCCATCTCGAACATAAGCTGTTGTTGAAAACGAATAGATCATTCAAGTCGTACCCTGACACCCTAGACCCTTTAAAGTTAAAGTGTTTTACAGTTTGGGAAATCTAGCTTTGACAAATTTTCTTCCAATTTACGTTCAGTATTCGAAATTCCATGTAATATTGTTCCCCATTTAGCCGAATATAAACAGTCACTTTCGTAATTTGCTATTACCGCGTAGCTCTCGAAAGTCAATTTCAGCTTCCATTTCTAATCACAGTATGAAGGAAAATTAATTTTGTTAATTAATTTGTTAAATCTACAGGGATTTCACCTTGCGTGCTCTTTTAATAACTTGCATCTTGGGAGACCGCTCTTGAAGTGTAGTTTTTTTTCTGATAGTCTATCACTGAAACATTAAAAACATAACTAATAGAAGCAAGCCTCAATCAAAATGCAAATGAACGCACACTATGAAAATCGAAGAAGGGCACTAGAGAAAAAAACCCATTGCTAAATATCGTAATGTACTGATGGTCCCAGATAATTGTATTCTTATTCTCAAAATCTTCTATTGCATTTTAAAGGGCAACAAGTCTCACCCAGACATAAAAATTCTCCCTTCTTAGGTTTCATTCCCCCCCCCCCCAATTCAAACAAAAAACGCCTATCTAATGCTTTTCCCTGTTAAAGCTACATTGCCCTAAACTGAGTTTAAAGTGCTCAAGGACATATCAACACAATACTGTATGGGAGTGTTAATTGGGAATACAACTGACGGCACAAGCCATCATTGACCAACTAAAGTGAAGCTACTGTTTGAGCTAATGTTAATCAAAGTGCAATCACCAATGGTATTTAGAGATATGATGATATTCCTAAATATTTGGATGAGTGCTATAGCTCCTTTAATGAAGACTGATTTTTCCAAAATGACGGATGATACATTTCTGTGTGTGATCATCTGTAGTTAAAGGTTCTACAATCTCTCCCCACATGGAAACAATTCTCCCTTCTCAGATTCTTGCCCTCCCCCAATATAAACAAAGACACCCGTTTAGGAGATATCCAAAACATATAGCTAAAGGAGCTTGCACTGAGTTAAGATTGCTCAAGGCCAAATTCATGCTCCTCTGTGCTTTTGCTCGATTGGGAACACAACCGACAGCACAAGTAACCATTGACCAACCAGAATGAAACTCTTCTTTGAATTAACATCAATCAAAATGTAGTCTCCAATTGCATTTAGAAATATGACCATATACCTAAACATGCTTAGGGACGCAACAGCCGCTTTAAGTTCCATAAATGTACCTTGAACTTTTCAGCGACTTGCCAACTCGACCTTACACCGTCCTCAATTATCTGAGCATATGGCTAAAACAGGAACCGCCCGTTTTTTGTACTGCTCCCCCATCCAAGGTCATTACCAGTTTTACAAACAAACATCTATCAATAAAAGAGAATCGCGATGTTGAGCCTACCATATTTCTCTTAATTCATCCTCTTTTTAATTAGAAAAAAATATATATCTGAAAAAGGGTTGGTCTCTTGGAATTAAGATTAAAGATTCTACATCGCTTTAAAAGGTACACATCCTTGATAAGAGCAAAAAACAATCAAATCTAGCGACGAATCATCTCAGTTCGCGGTCTTTAAATTTCAGTGATAAAACAGACCGCGACTCACAGTAATTGCTCCATCCTTGGAAATCGACAGAAGACATTTATTTAACATTGAAATCCGTGCCTGAACAACACATTACACCCCGTTTGGCTGATAAGTGAGGGCTTTCTACCCGGGTGTGTGTACATACGCTGTTGTTATTTGTAGTGTACAAGAAACTATAAGGATACGGTAAATTTTGTGCAAAGTCCGTGGTGGATTGAGCAGGGAGCTAGACAGGCATTGTCATTGGATGGTGTCGATTCCTCTGTACAGAAAGTTTCAGCTGCACACTTCGTCAGTGTACTTCATCAAATTTTGTATTAGAGTAATTGGAGGAAAAGTAAATTATAGCGTGACATATGTACTTACGGATATCAGGAATTGGATAATATTATAACCAAAAGGTGAGTTAGAGAATTTAGTGTATTGAACAGCAAGCATGATATATACATCTAGCAGGGAGTTGCAACAGATGTATGGAAATTGATAGAACCACCTCTCTGGAAGTTACTAACTCCGAGGTAGTACTTCCATGCCATTGCAAAGTGTCTGTATGCTATGCCATAGATGTGCTACCATGGTTATCTATGACGGTGTCACTGGGGAGCTTATTCTATAGCCAGCATTATCTCCGACAACACCCTGCCCCATAGCATGGAGCTGGTACCGTCCGAAGGGTATAGCTCCATGCTTCGAGGCATTGCTTTCGTGGTAAAGCGTGCAATGTGTTCAACCAGAGTCCTTATGACACAATACTCAACGACCACTAGGTAACGTGATAGGCTACGGGGGATGATGTGCCTATATCTTAATTTTATATAATATACTGATATAATATTATGAATCATGGCTGTGCGTATATATTGGCAAGTCTCGTTGACTCGGACTATAATCCTTCCACGCAATTGCTTTTTGTGATTGGCCGAGTGTTTTATTTTTTTTACTCTGAGCATGTTATGTTGCTATAATATGACGAGTGAATTGTTGTAGTGGGGGAGAGGGGTGAGGCACAGAAAAAGAAAATGGCTCATTGAGTTGATATTGATTATTTTTGTGACGACTTTGAATGAAATCATTGCATGGCAATGCTTCTCACTAGGCTTATAACTCATGTATCACTTCCTAAAGCCACCGAAAATGTGAGAAATTGTCGTTTATGTGGACAGAGACTGCATATAACTACTACCTAATTGTAAAAAGTGTCTGGTCACAAATTTGTAACAAATAATTTTAATCGTTAATTAGCCTATCATTGTCATTTCAGTTGTGTGTCAGATGTGCAGAATCCTCTTAGTTTGATCATTTACCATCAAGATGTAAGTTGATCTCAACAGGTGTGAAAAAATATGAATTTTGTAGACCATCTCGATAAGCCCCTTTAATAAAAGCTAATCAAAATCTCCCCTCCCCTATCTCAGATAAGTATACCCATATTCTAAGTCTTGTATGGGTGGAGTAAATCTTGAGACAGTATCTTGTGAAGAAATTGTTACGTCCACGCAATTTAACTCGTTTCGAGGTCTGGGTGAGCATTACCCTGCAGATCGGACTTTGTTTACTCATCACCACTTTATAGGCGTTAGGGATATGACTGAACAAGGAATGTGCCGTACAGCCTGCTACGTGGGCCAGGTGAGTTAAGGTACAGGACTATGTAGGTAACATAGACTAAGTGTTTCTTACAGATTGTCTGCCACGTGTCATATAATATATATATATATATATATATAACTCTACATATATGTATATATGTCTTCATCGTGAGAGGGACTTTTAATTGTTTTCTCCATGTTGGATTTGTTGACGATATGTTCTATATCCTAAGATCATGGAACTACAGCAGAGGTAATACTCCTGCTCAGATGTAGGAGTTTATCTACAAATGATAGACTGCAGTACACTGCTACCTCATACAGTACTCTCTTACTTATAGGTCTCACAGAATTGATTCTTTTCGGAATCGGATCTTGTCAAATATTAAACCATATTCCGGTTTGGTGCCTGGCTGGTCGACCTTTTCTGAGTGATGAAAGGAAAAATTTAAAGCACATCAAGTAGATTCACCAGACTCCCTCTTTTATAATAACGTGAGTCTTTTGAAATCTTCACCTGTTTGAATGTATTTTTATGATATTAAAAACAGCACAAATATTGCATATCACAGGACAGTGATAGGTAAACCACAATCAAGACTGAACGAAACATGTAATGAAACGGAATATTCAGTCACCCAAATTAGATGATCAAAATACCTTGGCATTCTTTTCCGTGTACGACTATTTTGAAATTGACATCATGTACTAACTTTTTTGTCACTATATTGTTATTTCATGTAGAATAGCCCCTTGGAGTACAGTACCTTAAATAGTCGATCTATGTATTCCAAAACATCATGAAAGATACTCATGAGAGGAATTAAAAAAAAAAAAAAAAACGTTGAAGATGTAGTCGATGTTTCGAAACAACGTTTGTGTGACTGCTTGCCCCTTTGTAGCATATTCGGGTATCTAAATTTAACTTGATGGAGACTTTGCTGCAAATAGCTGGAACAGGAAATTTTCCTCTTTAGAGGGAACTCTTTAATGATAACATTATGTAAGAGACCATCGGTGACTCGTAAGTATAAAAAGAAAGACGTCGTTTGTTTTATACAATGCTATATACAACCATTTATACGATACTTCTTTTATTCGTTCATTTCTGATGCCGCTTCTGTAACTTTTCCTTTTCGTTAACAATTCCTCCGATTTCTTTCCGTTTTTCGTATCTCAACAAATCTCAATGAACTTTTATGATTTTATTTATTTTTTTATGTATTTATTTTGAAAATGTCACATGCATGATGCACCTGTCTTCATAGCAACCTTCTCCGTCGGAAGGAAACATTAATATTTTACTGCCTGGGAGACAGTTGCTAACTTAAAGTCGTAAAGCTCTCAGGCGTATGGAATCAATTACTCAAAAGATGATAAAGCATTATTTGAGATAGTTTCTAGAATACCAAGGAGGATGATTTTAAAAATGGCATTTTCTTCCTCCGCCAATCTGCCTCGAAAAGTTAGTAGTTTTCTCAAATACTCATATCAATAGTTTTACGTTGTGTTACATGGTGTTATGATGGAGACACCACTAGATCTCCCTGGGTATACAGTGAACTCCCTACTGTATCGTCATGATCATATTGTGTTCCTTCATAGCATTGTAACACTGTACGGTATGTTGAGGATAAATTCGCCTGTTGATTCTATATATCGGGCGAATTAGTCTGTCAAGTTTGACTGGGCAGAGTATTTGTTTTGGCAAATAGCAATTACAAAGGATTATGGGACAGTATTTGAGTACACGTCGATTATTGCCTCTGTAAAATGCTACAGCCCCCTTTCCAAATAGTAAGTGCAAAGGATTATGGGATAGAGTTTTGATATGCGACGTTTTTACCAAAGGCATTTTACTGTGGCCAAAGACGACGCGTAAAAAAAAACTATCCCTCAACCCTTTGCAATCGTCATTTGGAAAGGGTCTGTTAACGAAAACGACACATACCAAAAATCTATCCCATAATCCTTTGCTATTGCTCTTTGGAAAAGGGTCTATGTATGAAGTCACTACAGCCTTAGTTTTGACCCCACGCTTAGAGGGCCAGAATTGTCGACGATTGCTTGGAGGCATTTGTATAGCTATATGAATACATGACCAGGGTTCGTTATTCAAACTGTTGTAGCCTAGTCCATTGAAACAACAAATATAATAACAATCTTGGGGGGACATTTGCCCAGGACCTACTTCCCCACACACTGATGGATATACGGGCTCGTGACTTTTCAAAAAATTTTCAATGTTATACCGCGTATGTGTTGCTTAGATGAATTATCACGAAACGTCGATACGGCAAGTTGATCAGTGACATGGCATTTTTGATGAGATTCGCGGGTTACAACTTACGTAAGGGTTAGAATTACAATTAGATGAGGTTTTACGGCTCAGTTTGTAACCAATTGGTTTAAGTCGGGCAACTTACATAAACTTGCAGGCTTATTTTTGTATGGTGTTACTTGCATCCCGTGTCTGATATATCATTATGAAAATCACCACTTTGGAAAATTTCTTTACATTCAAGTAAAAGTGTAATGATAATTTTTTTTTGGGGGGGGGGGGTCTTTTTATCAATGAAAATGAACAGAACTTGAGAACACAAAGAAGGTGTTTTAATAATTATAATTTAACCTCATGATTGCTGCCATGAAATTTTTTTAAATATTCTATATCCATCTAAGATTATCTTCAATGTCGCTATCTCGAAGGGGATTAATTTTTTTGCAATTTCTAAGAGCTCCCAACGTTACAGAAAACGTTAATTCTGGTACTGATTGTATCATTTAAGATGAGACTTAGCTCTCCCATTAAGCGATTAATCGATATTTTCTACTGACTTTTTTTTCAAGAAGGGACATCATTTTCCCAAAAGAGCAACATCTTAGCACATCTTTTCCAAAATTGCTAGGGATTAAAACATTGTTTTTAAATCAACGGTTTTCTTTGCAACTCCGGTTTTGCTTTATCGGTGTATTATATAGAGAGAATTTTAATAAAAGTAGGAGGTAATCGAAGGAACGGTGCCAAACGAAACGCGCGAATAAACAAAAGACTTTCCCTGCAAAGCAAAAATGTCATGTGAAGAAGTAATAAAGTTCCCTGTGTCGTTCCAGAGACTACGCAGATCCATCCACTGTAGATGACATTGCCCATCAGTTGTGTTCGCGTCGCTGCGTTTAGTGGTTGATACTAGTATTAAGTCAAAGCGGCATCATAGATGTGTACACACATCACTGAGCAAGGAATCAGATTATACACAAGTCACAAAAGTTGAGACACGCTATTAAAGGTGCACTCTAGGATAGTTCCATAACAGGCAACGACTCGCTCTCTAAATGCAAGGGGCACTGTTTCACTTAATAGAGAGTGCGATCCATCTTTGTCAAAAAACGTAGATTATGAAACAATTCGCTGACGTCATAGTCAAACGTAGCGCAAGATTTTCATCACAAGTTCCTATTTGATAGATGACCGTTGTCATTTGTATTTTTGTAGACTATGCACCGAATGATTACTGCTTACAGCAAATATTTAGTGTTTCCACTTTTTGCGGCAAATAGTATAGCCTTCACTGTACTTTTGAAATAAAATCGCCTCAGTAAGGCTTAAAGTATGAAATTGCTGCTGATGGCCGACCTCCTTGTAAGAAATGTACTATTTGTTTTATTCAGTCATGTGGTTTACCGTTTGTGTCTGATTAAGACGTATTTTTATACAAAATTGCATTCTGGATAACTTGTTTCAGTTTTCTAGAATTGGTTACCTTTTCACTAATTAACCGAATCATGCAATATATACTATGAATGGTACTCGTACATGACTGTCAGTGATGTCTACGACTGCATATGTAGAAAAAGTAATTAATAAAATAGAACGAAAATAAATAGCAGTCATCGGCACGTGGCTACGTGTCTCCATGCTCTGGTAATGTCTTTTAATCTACGGAAGTGCGTCGTTTTTCAGCAATAGATGGGCAAAAATAAACCATGCTGATGGTTTAAAATTCCGGTGTTTATTAGGGATTCACTACTGAATTTCCTTTTCGAATGGTTGGACATCTTAATCTTTCGCACGTGGTGCTTTGGCTGAATGAGTGTAAAGCCAATTCTCGTGATGAATTACCGAATATTTAGCTTTTGTCGTGTATTGCTCATTGTAACACTGAAAAATCGCAAGCATTGTGGCTATGTGTTGTCTTCCATATTCAGACAAGCTCAAGCGAACATTTTACCACAATTGCGACTTGCGCGTTGTGCTCAGTGCTCTGATTAGTTCGATTTGTCAACGTGCGGGACATTACAGCGTTTGAATGGGGAGGTTCGATTCTGTGAAAAGTGAACCATTTACATGTAACAACAGCTAAAGCAGAGCGCCACTATCAGTTGACGCGTAGCATACCAAGGAAGGTTTTGGCAAGAAAGCATTCTAGGTTGCCGGAAACGGCACTTAACAGGCTTTGTAAGTTGTAAGTCGCTTCTTACCATTCTATATTTTCGGATCTCATGTGTAAGATATATTCAGCCCCCTTTCCCCAAAAATAAGTAAAAGGAAAAACTTCTAATCTGTAACATCAGTGAAGCCACTGGTGATGGCGAAAGTGGCCTGTTGCTATGCATGCTAACCTTTTGAAAGGTCATACCGTGCCCCGCAAATCTAAACAGTAATGAGCAATGCGATAATTATTGTATTCAGTTAGTTAGATGAGGTTTTACGGCCCAGTTTCTAACCAATTGGTTTAAGTCGAGCCGGCCACGGCCTTTTTTCCAGTTATGGCTCACTGGCTTGTTTTCCCTACTCCATTACTTATGCTGAGCACCAAGCACAATGGCAGTAAGTTCCATTTTTAAAGTCTTCGATCTATGACCAGGCCAGGATTCGAACCTCAGACCGCCTGGGCAAGGATGTAGGGCAAATTATATTGTCCACCCCTTGATCTTTGGAAAATGGCTGAAGACTGGTGATACAATCTGTCGGTCTGTAGGGAAGTTACATGGCGGTGCCATTCTTGAGGATTGGGGACGATTGGTACATCTTTGGCCTTTTACCCTTTGAGCTCTGATTGTTGGTCGAAAAGAGGAAACGAATATCACTGGTGTTCATCCACAGTCACAACAGCCTGTAGCGCCTCTGTTGCTGCCGCCCCTCCCCTAGGCTGCCGCCCTCCGATTGTTTTTTTTTTTTTTTTTGCAGCGATGAGCTGAACAAAAAAAACTTCGTCCGCTCCGCGGGGTACGGTCACGAATTGAATAGATACCGCAAGAAGTTCAAGTGGCTCCATGGTCATTAAGCGTGAAACCTAAACCTATGCTAAGGTGCCTAGTTTATCATTTTGACTTTCTCATTTTATTCGAATGGATAAAGCGTTTCAGCTTGTAGCATGTTCCACCTATTCCCGCCCCCTACTAGCTTACGCTCATGTATGGTAGTAGCGGATATTGCCTGTTGTTTATAGCTGCATTTGTTTATGAAATATCTTAGTAAATATTATATACAGCGCATGTCCGACTACATTGGATGGCTTTTGAAAGCTACGTGGGAGCATCGGCCATTTAATGGCTTCATCAAAAATCCACCATACTACTCATTTACTATCCGGAGTGGACCATGGACTTTGCAGATTTCGTCCAAGCGCGCCCGAATCTCCCCACCCCTTCCCGGATACGATTCTGATGTGTCATTGCTCTTCGAGTGATTCCTTTCAAAGTACACTGGGAGCAATCATACTATACAACTCTCCTTTCATCTGGTCACCTTGAAACGAAGCTGCCTTGTTCTAGTTTCATATTTCTTTCGATATTGAAAAAGGAGTGCTTACCGGCACATTTAAATGTAGTCATGGAACCATTGGTCAAGGCTACTATGTACGGGCGTCTTCTTGCTCGTTGCTGTACCAGCATGTATCACAGATTATGATAGTTGCGTTGTTTAAGCCGCAATAACGTGGAGGTCTTGTGTTTCCCTATGCGCTGTAGCTCAATAATCTATAGCTAATTATATATGTTCGATACTATATTAATGACCTTTACGAACCCTTGCCTTGTAGCTGTACGAAGTGATAAAAAATTGCGAGATCACGAGATAATTTGCATAAATGTTCACTGTCCTTTTCGGTAACTCAACTTCGTTTTGACGCAAAGCATCGTTCATCCAATTTTGGCCTTGATTCGGGGAAATCAGCAGACTAATAGGAATGAATAGAACCAATTTAAGTCGAAAATTGTGGACTTGACCCTCGGGCGAGTTCGTCGGCTTACATCTGTAGAAATTCAAAAATTGAATGCAGATGTATAATTTAAGAGCGACGAAAAGTTATGAACTTAACCGCGTGCCAGCAATGGTTTGCGTAGCGGATTCATTGAAGTGCTAATAAACAAGCCCTGTCCACCAGTCCACTGTATCTTGGGATATAAAATCGTTTGACTTTTCAATTTGCTCTTCTCATTTGTGTAATTTTGTTTTAAACGGACTTTTGGAGTGGTAGAAATCAAGTCATATGTAATCGTCTTTTTATTATATTTTGGCCAAAGTTCATGTAGACTAAGAACAAGTAGAGACAGGAATGTATTAAGATTTTGGAGAAAAATCTACCATAAAAACATGTGCTTTAATATAATGTGGTGTATAGGCCAAGGGATATTACGGAAGACTTCGGTAGATGGTGATTGTGACTGATCGCTGTGACTATTGAAAAGTACGTGGCTACTACGGAAGCTTTTACTGCTTTTCCGAGTGACTTTTAACCAGGAATTTATGTATTTGGAGCTTGCAGATACACATCTGGTGGGTATTTCATTAATCAGAGTTTATTTCCACTATACTAGTAGGCTGCTATTTGTAATAGTCTGTGTTGGAGCCATAACACAGACAAATGCAACAACTGTTAGCCACTGGAAGAATCCATGACATTGGGGAATATTTATTATCCGCTAATTCCAGGACATATATATTATTATTATTTCAAGGTAAGTTAGTCCGTGGACAGCTAAATCTTGCTATTTTATCCGGTATTATCCTTGTTTCAAATGAACCTTTTTACTGATTTTAGTGCAACAAATCAGGGAGTTGAAGGCAAACAAATCCCCCCTAAAAACAGGTATTGTGTAATGTCATTTATTATCCAGGATAAGTTTAGTTATCCCATTTCGTCCTTGGATTGAAGGAGGCTGAAGCATACTTCCGCCCCACCACATTTTGACTGGGGGTAAACCCACAGCCCTCCCCCCATCGCCTTCTACGCTAATAAATATCACTATCAACTTCGCTCTGAACATGAAAGTATTGTACTTCCATGTTGTGAACATGTAATGTGCACTTTAAGTGTAATGGCCATTCAAAAAGCACGATTTCTGAGACAAATCAACATACGGTATCCTCACTGCCTAAGTTTACATGAACATTAGTGTTAGTTTCACTGTCACTGGTATACCAGTACATTGCCAGACTTCAGAACAATACCCAGAACTTGAAGGAACAAGCTAGGCTGTCATGGAGTAATGCCCAATAGGACCACTAAATCATCACCCATGCGCAGAAGTATTTGAATTTTAATTGATCATACTGTATGATGAGTGCAGTTTGCAATTTGAGAATTACAATATCTCAAAAAGATCGTCAATATGGCAAGTGGGCATAGTAAAAATTTGGTTATCGTTTGTAGTACGGTACGCATGTAATTTTTAACTGCAGCCTTAACCCTCGCAAAAAAGAATAAAAAACTTTCTGAAGAAAATTCCAGGGAAAATCTAATTACAAATGCCGTTTAAACTTTCCATAAACCACAGAACTTGATAGCTTGTACAATTTATCTCTTTTATGTGATGGCGGTACGAATACAGGCACAAAACGAGATAAGCCAATTAGAAAACTGACAAAGGTTGTTGTAATAGGCAACCTATATGATCGATCCTTTAGAAGGCACTAGGCGATTGAATCCAGTTTGGGCCATTGTGTACCTTGAGGGTTTAGCAGCACTCCACAATAAGTCCTCCTCGTGACTTTTCGGCTGGGTTCACACACCGTGACTGCCGTGGCGGTAGTCTTTCAAAAGGCTAATTAAATGAAGCAGGTTCGTCACAAAAACGTTCCGAAGGTGCTCTCTTTTTATATTTCTTTCAAAAGATCCGTGTACTTTGAAACGAGCTTCGGGAGATAGTTAATCAAAGGTTGGTTGTTGACTGAATGGGGGTATCCAACAATATCTGTTAGCCGAATTGACATTGTTCATTTGGAAGTCCTAGAACACAGATCTGTTTGCTAATGGAATAATATAACACTTGTAACGGATTGATTTAGTACTTCTGTAAATGTAGCTTCGCTGGATTGTATACATTTTTTGCAAGTTGAAATAGGGAACTTGTCAAAAGCGTAAAGGCAGAAATTCTTGCATTCTATCAAACAACACAACCGGTAAGGAACTTATCAGTGTTTTTAACTGTTTGTAGTTGATAAGATTTTCTGCCTTCGTGTTAAGATACCCACTGATTTTCACACTTAAATGGTTTAAGCTAATATTGTGTATTGTGCGTTATTGGTACAACTAACATTTTACGAGTGTTTGGAAACTTTGTTGTTTTGTTACGTACAACAAACCGTGAGCGCTAACAAGTAGGTGTTACTGTTATTTCAGTGTGTCTCTGTTTTGTGACTTTTTGGATAGTACCGTATACCGAGCTAACATTCGAGTATCATTATGGAGATGGTTAGCTACCATGGAATCATATAGTGAGATATATATGTCGGCCTAACTTGGGTGAGATATTTTTGTTTTTACATTTGCAATGTAGATGATTACTTCAATATACACCTCATCTAAATGAACTCGACATGTACCGTACTCTTACCGAAAAGGAAATATGTGTACCGTATGGTATTGGCTAGATTAAATATTTATTGTACTAAATATTATCTAATCTACCACATTTTTGGTCCTGTAACTTTTCCTGTAACTAACGAACGAGTTTGACCACTACGTAAAAAGTTTTGTCCGTGTCCAAATTTGGTTTCAAGAAGGGCTGTAGGTCATAGACTTCTAGATACTGTACTTTTATGTGCTTTAAACTTTCCTTACTTTTATTTTTGAAAAAGTTTCACCAAGTGAGTGTTTAGCCGTAATTTAATTCATTTTTAGTCAGTTTCATTCTCCTTGAGCATCACGGAATCTTCAAAAAATGCAGATACTCTGTCTCATCCGAAAATTACATTCTAGGGAATGACAGTGTGGTTTGGCTGGAGCTAAATGATTTGACTCCAAATCTGAACTAGTATCCCCTCGGTCCTACTTTGAAAATGACTTTTTTAATCACGTAGCAATATTTTTGTAACTGAATTGAAAATTCATACAGAATATATCTTTACCTTTAATGTTCAATATTTATGTTTGGAGATGTGAAAAATATTCTTGTAAGGGAAATAAGAGATGATTTGTAATATCCACCTGATATTTCTATTCCCTTTGAACGAAAATATTTCTACCGTTGAAATGTCGACAGTAGTGAGTTGTAGGGGCTATTACTTTGTAGTTTACCGTAGTTTTCATTCATGATTCTGGGCCCGGGCCGTCGAAAGCCGGGAAATGGGAGCTGAGGAGTTGCTGCCCCCAACAATTTCTGTTTGAATTTTGGCTTCCAAAAATCATTTTTCTATATATCTTAGCACATGCAATAAAACATATACAATAAACGCCAAACTCCAGAAGCTTCAAGCTAGTATTTTTCACCCAACCAAATCTCTGAACTTTCCTACCTCCTTGGTTGGTAACTTGGTTACCTCTTTGACAAATTTTCGCGTTGTAAATTACTTATGGTACAATTATTAATTTTCACTAAGTCATCGAAAAATTTGTAGTTTCATTATAGTTAAAAAAACTGTCTAAGAGAAAGGTTGGGGGAAAGAGTAGTGAAAACCTGAAATCTGCTTTTAATTAACATTTGGTTTAATCATACTCCTTTTACTTATAACATTTTTACACCAATTGTATGGCACCTATCAATCAATCAACATAACTCATTTTTTGTAAAGTATGTGCGGGTGGATATGCTTAACATAACTATCACCTCTACCACGAATTTAGTGATTTATAATATACGGATAGTCTAGACCAGCGTTTCTCCAGCATTGGGCCGTGGGTTGCGAAGCACCGTCTGGTGCGCCGCAAAGTCGGCTGTAAAATTATAAAAAAGTGATAATTCTCTGTTCCAATCATTATTTTTAATGTAGTTTATCTCACCCGACATAGATGGAGTATTCGTTGCTCAGTGTTAATACTTATCTGGTAGGCTGTATTTATCGAAAGCAAAATGGACAAATGGAGTCACCCTAATGTGAGTTAGTGTAACCAGGGAGTTGCTATTTGCCTCCCCGGTGTAACCCGGAATCCTTCTTCCTGAATGGCCCTGTTTAAGACATATGAAAATATTTATGTTACTGAATTTTTCAAGTCATGCAGAATTTACGAACGGCTATTTACCTTTTATATGAAGTAACTACTTAGTTTAGGCTGCCATTAATTTGAGCAGGAAGTTGCTACTTGGCAGCAACTCCCAGAACTGAGACAGTTTTGTTTGGATATTCATGAAAAATATTTGTAAAGAAAATAATAGGAATTTTGACAGATTCAGTTGATGTTTCCAAATAAATTTGGATGACTGCTCTTTCCCTTTAAGTTAGCATAGGTGGGCATTATTTTCCCATTCATCGTTCAGTCAATAGTGAACGGTGATTTCCGGGTTAGTACCATCAGTCGAAAGTGGGCCTCAAGTGACAAAGGTCGAGAGACTCTGGTCGAGATGATAAATATTCGGTGTTTACCTATAGGTTCATCTGAGAAAGTTCGAAGTATATATCGTTTCTGCGTCTTTATTTAAGTATAAAAGGTTAGAATTTATGAAGTATTTCTTCTACATTTCCTGTTATAGCAAGTCTCGTTTATGAACAACTGACTTTTTTTTAAAGGGAATAAGCCATATACCCAAACTTAAGGTTTAGGAACGACTCGTGGTTTCGAAATCGTCTTATTTCCCTTTCAAATATATCTTTTGTTTGTTTTGTCAGGACATAAAGGTAGAACCTTTTCCAAATAGCAACTACACAGGATTGTGGGATAGAACTTTGGTTTGAGTCGTCTTTTTCCACAGTAAAACGCCATTGACAAAAACGAAGTATATTAAAACTCTTTCCCACAATCCGTTGATTGTGCTATTTGGAAAAGTTTCTATTGCATATGACAGGTCAATCAAGGAGTAATTATGCATGAATGAAGACCTAATGCATTGACGTCACGTGACGTCACTTTGAAGGGTAAACAATGAAGCACACTGCACGCACAACGTAGACTTAGCACGCGCGAGTAGTAGACTTACACGCGTATCCCACCGGTACACAAATCAGTTGTCTGAATTCGTTGGTGTAGGTTGCAATGATGAAGCTCCGAGGCTGTAGTATATTTCTGGGTAAAAATTAAGTCCTAGGATAGGTATATTTTGGTTCGTGATACATTAATCAATGCAAAGATTCCTAATAATTGTAATGTGTTAGGCAATTTCTCCCGTCATGCCACTATACTTCAGGAGCTGAACCTGACGTTCAGAATTTGAACACAATGCGTTCAACATTTGAACACTATTCTCGTCTGGCGTCCCAATACGGTAAGTGTTCAAATGGGCATCCGGCGTTCAAAATCTTAAAACTAGCGTTAAGCCATGCTTTGGACGCCAGGGCATTCTAATAACGTACCCAGGATATCTCTCAAGGGGGGCCATGCAGCATGCCGTGTGATCGCCGGCCTGGGGTAGGGGTCTCAGGAGGAGAGGGTGTCCCCTCCCCTTTGAAAATGTTTGAAAAATTAGGTGTCCTTACATGCAATCTGGTGCCACATATGCTACATTTTGAAGTAGAATTTTTGTTAAAAAATTAAAGTATTTTTAGGAACTAAATAAAAAAGTGGCATCAGTAAAGGGGGGGGGGTGATGGCTCAATTCCCCCTACGCACGACACTGATGCGTTCTATATCGGTTACATTTTTGTGTTCAAAAGTTGAACGCCTGAGCTTGCAGTGAAGGGAATATACGCGCGGCACGCATTATTTTTCCCCATGATGTTTGTGGGTAAACCGGATCCTCAGGAATTTGCAAAATGTGTTTGAAGTCAAGGTTAGGGTTTAGAAAACGTGCTAAGGATACCCTCTCCATGGCAATTAGGTGCCGCTGGTTACATGGGCGATGATAAAAGTGAGCTAAAATGTCCATAAAGTGCTTTTCAAGAATTTCACATGCTGTGTTTTAGCTAAGACGTTCTCTCAATGCGATATTACTGATCTTTGGCCTGGGAAGGGGTCTAAGGGGAGGGGTTCCCCTCCCCCTTTGGAAGATTTTTGGAATTTGTAAGGTGCCTAGATCGCAAATGGTGCAATATTTGAGTGTATTTCTGCCCTAATGAGGAACTAAAAAATCTTGGTGACAAATATTTTACTACATAAAAATATTGCGCCGCGAACGTTATGTAGGGAATCAGTCTACTTTCTGAACTTCGAGATGAAAGGATGGTAGTGGGGCTCGGAGGTTAAAGTAAAGGCTTGTGAATTAGGAAGTCCTGTCGCAATTAAAGCAGACAAATATGATATACTGGCAGCAAGGAACTGGCAAAATTATTCTGATGAGGCTGATTGTGTTAAAATTTACACCCGCATAGAATTTGCTTGTCAGTTTTTTTGTAACATTTGTCGCCGTTAATGCGACATTGTCGCACAAATAGGGCTGGCTAAAACACTGGTCATATGACCCGAAATAGCGCGCCTGTAGGGAAGCCTTAAATTCCCTTTCTTTCCCCGAGTTGCCGACGGACACGTCGGTCACTCGTCCAATTACACCGACGGCCGTTTATTCGGCCGTCACAGGCTTGATGAAATCGCCGACGGGCCTGCAACTTGAATGGGCCAATTAGGTGAAGAGCCGAATATCGAAATAACCGATAACAGACAGGCCGCGCGTTCGCGTTCCCATTCTCTCTTTCTCTCTCTTTTTTCTTTCCGTTCTCTGTCTTCCCTTCCACTCCCTTCCTTCCCCTTTCCTTTCTCTTCTTCCCTCTTCTTTTCCTTCTCTCCTCTTTTCCTTCCCTTCTCCCCTTTTTGCCGACAGACCGAAAATTTGCCGACGGCGACCAAATATGGGGGGGGGGATGTGACACCCCCACACCCCCGCTCACCACGGCCCTGCTTACAGAATTAGTATACCGGGGTATAGATACTTATTCAGACTTGAGGTGACTGCATTCTCCCTTTAAATGATAGTGGTATATCAGAGGAGCATGTTTGTTTTCAGTGTTCTACATTTTGTATCTTTCAGGTAAACATGAAGCTGTGGTAACCAACGAATGGAGAGGATCAGTGAATACATAAAATTTTTCAATTTTCATAAAATGTCAGAAGTGAAGCAACACGACACCCTCCTGAAAAGTGATTTGTATTTTTCTTTTTGGAAAAAGTAGACTGAATTTCCTCTTACTTAGGACGAGTCAGTCTTGGCTGTTGATGGGCTACAAATCTAAGGATTCAGTAGAAAACGTCATAAAGTCACTCAGGGCTGAAACGACCCGCTGGTTAGAAAGTCATCTCCGCGTCCGTAATTAGACTTGATTTTATGTTACCTTTGAATGGTTTAGAGGCAAGCCATCGGACACCACGACGACTCGACGAACTTTGAAGACACGTTCGGGAATAAACAGCCCTGGCTAAGTAATGAAATTAACTACTCTGCTCTGTTACTAAGCTGTATGGGTAGACACATGCTTCAAATTTATTTGTTTTGTACCAGTAAGCAAATATCATAAACAAAATTCGTGCAATTTCGGTTCCCAACCGTCTATGGATTTATGCCTGACAATGTTAGGATTGCTTCGTGCCGCTTTGGTGATGATTAACTTCTTGGAGAACGATTTCCTTTAACAAGACTTGTTACGGGTATAGTTCTCTGGGCGAGAGGGAGGCGGAAAGGAAGAAAGAACGTGTCAGCCCAATCGATAGGAATGGAGATTTGTGGCTGATAGTAAGTGATCCTATGTACTTCGTGCTTGGTTATCAGGGGTTTATTACTCGTAACACTTTACGACCCTTTTGCGGCGATTGGATTTTATCTCAGTTTGTACACAACATAAACCAACACAACCTGTGTAATTCAGTATCCGACACTAAACTGTGTAAACTATGCCTTTGTGTGATAGGTAGATTTTTTTTACAGAAAAGTAGTACAAGCATGGAAGTCGTGCTGTTGTTCACGATGTTGTCGGCCGTTAGCGCCGCAGGAATAGATACCTCTCGCTACGGCACGAACAGATGTGAAAGGATTACAATACCGATGTGTGTGGGGATAGGTTACAACACCACCCGAATGCCCAATGTGTTAGGGCATACTACCCAGGAGGAAGCCGCGCCGTTGATACACGAATTTCAACCTCTGGTGGAGTATGGGTGCGACGAGCACCTTCGTTTCTTCCTGTGTTCGCTTTTCGCACCAATGTGTTCGCCGCAGGTTGACGTCGCGATCCCGGCCTGTCGACCAATGTGTGAGAAAGTAAGACGCAACTGTGAACCTGTGATCGTAAAGTTCTCGTTTAAATGGCCTAATAACATGGATTGCACTAACTTACCGCATGTTTACCAGAATAAAATTCTTTGCATGAACGCCCCTGGTTTGACGGACGATGGCGGTGGTGATGGAACGTCGTATCCGGATTACGACGGTAAGGCATCCCCTGGCAAACGCCCACCGTACCAAACGCCTGATTCGCCGACCAACACAAGTAGAGACCCAATGACCTGTCACAACCACGACCGTTTTGTTTTTCTACCACAAATGGGGCAATGTACCCCACGTTGTGGTAACGATGTATTGTACCGCAGAGGGGATAAAGATTTCGCTGAGCTATGGATGAGTGTATGGTCCATTTTGTGCCTTGTTTTTACTTCATTAACAATCTTCACTTTTCTAATCGATCGCTCTCGCTTTCATTACCCCGAGCGACCTATCGTTTTCCTCTCAATGTGTTACAACATGTATTCTATTGCTTTTATCATACGACTCGTAGCAGGACCTTACGCCATCTCGTGCGAGACCGCAGCTAACGGTGAATCGTATCTTATTCAAAGAGGCTTAGAGAGTACCCTTTGTACAATAGTGTTCTTAATACAGTACTACTTCTACATGGCCAGTTCCATATGGTGGGTCATTTTAACTGTCACGTGGTTCCTCGCGGCTGGAATGAAGTGGGGTTACGAGGCCATTGCAGCCTACAGCAGCTACTACCACTTTGCCGCCTGGGCCCTCCCAGCTGGGAAGACAATCGCAGTACTCCTCATGAGGAGAATGGACGGTGAAGAGCTGACGGGAATGTGCTTCGTCGGCAACCAGGACCCGGTGGCCCTGGGCTGGTTCGTTATAGCGCCACTGTTTCTTTATTATACGGTTGGGACCATTTTCATTGTTCTGGGATTTATATATTTATTTCATATTCGTAAAGTGATGAAAAATGGAGGTACAAACATTGATAAGTTGGAAAAACTGATGGTGCGGATTGGCGTCTTTTCGGCAATGTATTTGATTCCCGCAACCACAGTTATAGCGTGTCTCTTCTATCAAAGAGCTAACATGGATGAATGGAGAACTACGGCCCTATCAACGGAACCATGTTCTGAGGGTCACGAAGGGCCATGTTACATTGATAAATCCATACCGTCAACAGCGGTCATGTTTATTAAAATTTTTATGTTTCTAGTAGTTGGTATTACAAGTGGTATGTGGATCTGGAGTACAAAGACAGTTAACTCTTGGCAGTACTGCCTCACAAGACTCTCTGGGACAAGACCTCCTCGAAAACATGGGGAACCTAATGGAACAGTAGTACATGGGACAACGGGCACACATAGGACTCACCAGTATCCACCAGTAACAACTAAAACGAAAGCTTCGACTGTTATGTATAGCAGTGTTAATCAATGTGGAACTGCTATTGTGTGACAGCCACTGTTTTATGCATTAGTGTCAAACAATGTGGCACTGCTGTTGTGTATCCCAACAGCCTATTCAGTAAGAAGTATGAGGATTTCTTTCGGTACCATCGAGCAAATTGGGACCTTAGATACTTTATTTTGCAAAGGTAACCTATGATTTCTATTTCAAAAGAAAGGTCTACGTGAGCTTATATTGGTTTGGTAAAACTTCGTTTGCAGTAATTTATGTTCGCTTTGCTGAGCAAAGATGAAACAGTAGTCGTTGAATAAGGGGAAAAAGAGTGCTCTACACTGTGTCATTATATATAACGTCAGCTTTTTTCCATTGCCATGTTGCTGGTCTCAGCTCATGCGCAGATTGTGTGTTAACGGTATTAGCGCACAGCAGAACCTCATATACAAGTGCAGAACAATGAACAAACAGAGAAAACAGAGATGCAATGTCGTCGGTGAAAAAGCGTATACATGAATTTCTATGAGGTTGATTAGCTATGCTTGAAAGCGTTGTGATCTTTATGGATTTTTTCAGGTTCAGAGAGGCTGTCACGCATGGCTCGCCAAGTGTAGCATTTTGAAATTTTTAATATGGATAGCTGCAAATATCGGATGTTTCGGTATAAGTTGAAGGTCATAAGCAGTCGCCCCAAACTTATTTTGAAACAGTGTCACAAATTTCTGCTTATTTCTCTTCGAAGCATCTTTCATGATATTTTAGGACATAAATATTGCATATTCAAGGTAAACAAAGCAGTTGCTCCTTGTAAATTTTACAACTTAGTGAGAAAAATACTGTCACATGATTCTCAAGAGCCATTCAGGAAATAGGATAGTCTATACTATACAATTCTTTATTGGGGTAGCTGCATTCTCCCTTTAAGATCAAGATGTTAATTTCTTCACTATATGAAATTCCGTCACCCAATGTTACATGGTTGAACCCGTACTGATGGTTTTCAATAACTTAGAAGAAAACTTTATCCTCTATGAATTTTAATTGGTAACTTTCTGGATAGTATCTTGGTTTGTCCGTGATGTGTAGGACTCACAATCTGAGGTAAAATCTGAGTTATCGAAAAGGGAATAATAAGCACTTTAAACTAAGTTGTAGGGGAGACTTCTTAACATCTTTATATTTGTCATCACTAAAATAGTGAAAGACATTGAAAACCCCCTTTATTTCAGTGGTATCGCCAAGACCCATCAAAGAGTCTATAGCATTAGACCATATACTGTACCTTTTTACGTGATGATTATACATTGTTAATTATTTATAATAACAATACTTTTGTACTTCAATTACCGTATAGCATGTAGCTATGTTATTGGTCATAACCTGCAGATGAAATGAAGCATACAGGGGGACTGTAGGAACAAGAGGTGCATGACGTCATAAAGTCCTTTGGGGTGTTTTGTGCATATTTTCATACAATAAGACCGAAGTTTTGAATACCACCCCGCTTATGATAAATTTTTGCTACAGTGTTCATGATAAAAGGTTGTCGTTTCAGCCATCATCTTCTTAGCACATAGTGTGGACGTTGCTCCGAGAAAATGACCACCCGTTTTTTTTTTTTTTTTTTTTTTGTTTTTTTTTTACATTCAATTAATGCGAATGAACTATCTCACGGGGTTAGTATAACTATAAATTGCTGAAAAACAGCTGATGGCAAAAATAATTGTATTCAAAACAATATGAAGGTTAATTTGCAAAACACAAAGTTCCGCCAATGTGCAATCACGTAGGCTATAACACTTGCAGTAGTATTTGTATTGCATGTCAGGTTAATAGTGGTATTTTTATCTTCATACCACCAAATTGAACTACTTAATGTCTAAAAGTGTGCATATATTACACTGGTGAAAAGTATAAACTGACTTGCAATGTATGTAGCATGAGGTAAAGATTACAACCCGATAAGTACGAATACATCAAGGCCAAGAGGAAGAGACATATGGAGATTTTCAAAGAAGAGACTGGAACAAGTACTCTGCATGTCAAGTGAGTCGAATCGAATGATATTCAGGTTGTTCTGTTCTGTATGTCAGGGCTTTTCTCTATAAAATTTTAAAATTTTGAATTTAAATTATTTTTTAAAAATCTTGTCTTCCTAGTATGGAAAGGATCCAACCGTTTAAAATAAATAATCTTCCATATAAACCGGTTATTCACTTTGATGACTGCTCTGCTACTAAATCAGAAATGTAGTTTTGAGCGAGCCGATTAAGTTTGGAGACTATCGTCCCAATTGCGTATAATAACCCAGACTTTCTGATATATCCTAGTGTGAGATTAGTTGCTATTATTCGTGATGACATATCACAAAAGAAAATAATTAAGGCACGATTGGTATTGTCTTAATGACAAAAAATGAAAAAAAGGCCGAACGAAGTAGTGATGAAATTAACGACTGACCATATTTACTCCAGGAAATTTTATAAACATCAGATCTTATAATGACACACGTATAAATAGTTTGGCCTGGGATCAGTTGTAGTCTGTGTCAAGCACTGACTTGATTTATGGGTGTGCCGGATTATGAACATGTTTGATATATTGTATTGAAATATAAAAAAGACTTCAAAGCTGTCTGGAGTATATCTTTGAAATTTGCAAAAGTATTCAGTGGTCTTTATTGTTTTTATTTATTTTTTATTGTTTCTGTTGTCTTTTTTGTTTTATTATCTGTTTGATACATTGCTCTGCATTCAAGGCTCCTCTGCCCTAGCCTGTTAAGCACAGGCCAATCTGCTCATTCGTCGCATTCATACCCATCACGTATCTTATCGGATATCACAGCTACTTGTCCAGTTTACCTTTCTGCATCAAAGGTAAGGGAGAGGGGGCGCAGAGTGATTTTTTTTATAAAGAGGGTAATAGATCAGGAATGGGAGGCCTTTGTATATGTGTGAGGGGGATCGGGCGGGGCAAGGGACAACGAAACTGTATAGTTTGCAGCAATATGCATCATAAAGCCTGTTGATTGTTTTAAACGAAGTCGCGGTGTTTTAGCGTAAAGATGCGTTCACACCAAAACCAAAGTCTGCTGCGTTTTGCGGGCGGGACGCAAAATTTGTTATTTCAGAACGTATGATTTTCTACATTTTCATTGAATATAAAATTGCCCGCCCGCAAAACGCAGCAGATTTCGATCTTGGTGTGAACGGACCTTAATAACGCAGACTATCATTTTTCCACCTTTGCTAAAGCTTATGACTTTTATTTCAACTTCCGAGAGTTTAGGGCGTATATTTCCTTTGTGCGAGACTATAGCCTGGTGTGTAAAGGTACCATTTCCATTTTTCATAGTAGCTTACTGGCTTATAAAGCCGTTACATGATTATTTTTGTAGGGAATGTTTAAAAGACAGGATTATACAACGTTTACAAACAGTTCTATTGACAGTATAGAAAGGGAGACGCGGCAGGGTGCCACCCATGTAATTGAGCTGCCAATTCACTCCTTGTTGAATTGTTCCCACACTTGATTGCGCGAAACACAAAAAAGCTCTGCGTATAAGTCAGCAAGTCAATGCCGATTCGATGACCCCCTTGCTTTATGATACGGTCATAAAAGAAATAGGATAGAATTCTTTGCCTATTTGTTGGAACAAACAGCTGGTTCCATTCGCGGTAGGAGTTTTAATGGTAAATATCATAAAACGCTGAGGCAACCCGATAAAAGCGAACGAACGCCAGTGCTTCCATACAGTCTGCATGTATAATTGTATACGGGATGGTTTATTTAAGACCATTTGGATTGTGTAGCGCTCTATGTACATAGAACAAGCTGCCAACTACAGGCGGTTTTAACACTCACTTGGTTGTTTAGCTTACGATAGTTATGATGGGGGGCCGAGGTAATAACTCCGTACTTTATAGGTTTTAAGGACAACGGGAACTAGTAAATCAAAGTCCAGGGTGGAAATTATGTTTGGATCGTTAAACTAACGAAGCTTTGTACAGGATAAAGAGATTTGTGGAAATACCGCAAGAATATTATAAATATCGAATAATTTTGTCTTGAAATATGGCTACAGTCAAGGCGATGATAACGAGAAATATTTCCCTTGCGAAGTTATTTCCTAGTCTGGAGATGTCCTAAGATCATGATGGGGTTCAGTCGAAGTAACCTGCATATCTGAATGTACAATCCGCCCACTCTTACAGTGAGCCTCCTAGCATAACAAAGAATTGGTAAAGTTACGGAGGTACCGTTGCCTGGATATCGGAATCATGAAAATTCCCTAAAAAGAAGATTAAGGTTTGTGTCTCAGGGAAGAAGTTACAGTACCATCAGAGAATCTTTGTTACCGTACTTCTTTTGTTGCCCCGATTTTGCTGTTCACATCATTTACCAGACCATATTCGTTGTGTGGCGTGGGACAAAGTTGAGGTCCCTCCCGTTCGGATAAAATTATTGTTCTGTTTTAGGGCAAAGAGTATGCTTTTTTGTCCCGTAAACATGCTTAAAAATTCGGGCAAGAGCCTAGTTCTCCCGTTGAATGGTTCACTACTCGCTATGCACAAAACGCCATTAATTTCGACTTGTGGCAAGTCTATTGTGATGCGACAGGCTCACCTTCTGTTACCAAATGTGTTGTTTTACGTAAATGTTGGCTTCCATTCAGTTTAGAAGTCCAGCTTTCCTTCACAAAGTGATTTCAGGTGTAAACAATTATATGTCCATACTAAAGTTCGGTCAGTGTTTTTTTTCAGCGACTGACCTGCAAGCTTTGTTTAAAGGCAATAGGCAGTTGCCCCAAAATTTGCTTTGAAAAATCAACAAACTCTTGCAACACTCCTCTTACTGCATTTCAAACACCTCTGAAGACATTTAGACATAACTATTACAAACAGGTAAAGCAAGGAGAAATTCTCCTTGAACTCCACAATTCACTAACAAAAATATTGTCACATGATCAAAATAGGCCTTTCATGAACTTTAGTGAGGGGGCATATACTAACTCTGACTGGGGTGACTGCATTTTCCCTTTAATATTTCTGACTGGAAACTCGGCGGATTAATGATCCAAACTTTTAAACATGAATATTGCAGTCTGTCATCAATCCGTATTAAATTGGCCAAACCCATTTGTTACAATTTGAGTGTGACAGCAGCTGAAAGCTCTGCTTTTATCAACATATAAATGCTTATGCGAAAAGTAGGCTATGGTGACTACGCGCTCTGTATAAGTTCAAAGGCCACAGCCTTGGTGACTGCCATAAAATATCCTTTATGAGGTGGTAATTCCATGAAAAAAGTAAACCTTGGAGTTGACGTATTAAATTTTAATTTGTTGACCCAAAATGTCACCATTTTATAGTTTCAACCTAGGACAAACCATGAGATTACGCACTGGCCGTTCATTGCCGTTGAAGTTTACTCCCGGATTTAGCTCAAGGTGTCTTCTGAAATTTTAAGAATGCGAGGCCGACATAAACGACTTGTTGTAAAAAGTCATATGTGTAGTTTGAGACCATTGCTCTGCTATTAAACCGTTAGTCACAATAAATCACACAGTTTTATATCATCCTGGTTAGTGTAACTCAAAACTGTATGTAAATAAGGAAAGATATGCAACTATGGAACGCCGATCGTACATGAAAACCCAACCCTATCGCGAACTTCCTTTCTAGAGTTTCTAGCCTAATATATTGCAATTATATCTCAACAATTAATAAAATGGAGGAACGTGTGCCTCCGTAAGTATAATGTGTTTACGTCTATATCTTCATTCGGTTTGGATATATATATATATATACATGTATGTATACATATATATATTTATATATATATATATATATGTATGTATATATATATATATATGTATGGCATTCTGATAGTGTACGTGTTATTTTGGTTACATACAGTGGTGGACGTAGGAAGTTTGGTTGGTGGGGCAGAAACGTGTTTCGGGGCTCTTTGTAGTAATTAAATGCCCAATGTCTCGATGCTATCTAAAGCGGAAACCCCACCACATAGATTTGCGGAAAGTGTAAGGGAAAATTTGTGGCCAAACATTCCAGAACTCCTAAAATGACCCACCCCGGTCATGCAACTTAGGCCTATAGATGCAGTTGAACTGCGCTGAAAAGAAAAAAAAATATATAAAAGCAGTCCATTTGTGTCAGTCGGCGGTCTGTTGCCCACTAACTGGCTTAGATGAAAGCACATTATGTAACTGAGTTATAATCAGCATTTTCATTCAAACGCCGTCACGGTCAATCATGTAGTGTTGGGATCGGATACTGGGAAACAAGAACTATAGAATACGGATACCAATTAATCTCCACCTCTACTTGTACGGTCTACCGTTTATTACCGTTTATTCCAGGCGGCTGTTCGGATGTATTACGCGAATTCCTTTGAATCCTGGCCAGGCTGGTAAATGAGACAAATGACAAATGTTATGTGCATAGCCTCCACCCACGGGTACCTACCGAAAGGTGGCTAACAAAGGCGTAGGAAGGGATCGACTGAGGAATTTAGAAAGAGCCAAACACTTCAGAAATAGCAAATAGTCCCACGAAAGGCTAATATGTTTACCTAGGTGAAAAATGTTATCAGAAAACAGTTTCCATTTTCCAATTTGTCGATTTAACATAGGTCGTTCAGGGTCACAACAACCTGTAATTGAGGTCATACCATTCCCAGCTAGGAGGTTACATCCTCAAACGAAAATCAAGCTACCTACTCCGTCTGAATTTGGTGTAAAAATGTCTGATTGAAAGTGTTGTCGATGCATGACGAGAACCTGTTTATACTGCAACATCAAATTCAGGTGGGAAGTAAGCGGAGAGAAGAGTAACTTACATGAGACTGTTGTTTGCCCCCTCCAATAGCAAAAGAAAAAACAACTTATGCATCGGACTTAGTAATTTCGAGATGCTGTCCGAAGAAGTATAGTAAAGTATACCATATGGGGAGGGGGTAGATGATATGGTTGGATTACCGGGAACTTAGTTGTTCCTCAAACTTCACAGTATTTCCCCATGTTACTGCTCCAGATAACATCTAAGGGTCATATAAAAACGAAAATCTGGCTGGCAATCATATTTTTCTCTAAATCTTGACGTCAAAGTGCTGACAATGCTAGTAAGGTTATTCACAACGACGTTCAACCAGGGAGCTGCTAGCCTCTGATACAACAAACTTTGTAAGTGGATGTAAGTCATATAAACTGTCTTCCATGAAGCTCCCTGTACTGGTAGATGAGATAACGGCATATAAAGCTCTCTGAATTGATTCATCGCATGATTATAATCAATCGATGAAACAAGTTAATTTCCTAAGGGATAGACTGCATGAGATAATTGCCCCAAGATCCCATTTTCTTCACCAAGTTCATGACGAAAAGTTCAATAACATTAGTATGTTACATAGGCTGCATACAACTGTGTCCCCTTACACCTGTTGTATAAACCCTCGCGTAACAAAGCATGATGTCGTTTAAATGCCATGTAAAGAGACACAGTATTGTATTATGCACAGTATTGTATTATGACAGTGCCTTTTGAATTCATTCATGTAAGCAAAGCTACCGACTACACACGATTATATCAATTCGCACATCGAAAACACTATATAAATCTCATGGAGCTGATCGTAAATCCTTCAATAGAAGCTTTTCCGCGATATTTGATAATCCGTATTCTTGTGACATTCGTACACCAGTACACGAACAAGGAGAAATCAAATTTTCTAAACCTTTATGGCCAACATTACTCTTTCAAATGTGAAGCATGATAGTATTAAAGGGGCACATTGAGTTGATACTGAATATTTTGTGACAAGTTTCAAGGAGATTATTGCAAGACAATGTTTAAATAATTAGCCTCATTATCCATCTATCACTTCCTTTATCTACCAAAAAATGAAACATTGTAGCTTATATGCTCTTCCATGCAGCCACTCTGAAAAATACATTTTTATAACTTAACAGCTTAAAGGGATTTTCCAGAGAAAACATTCAATGGCTTTAAAAAAAATGCAGAAAATTTTCCTCTTCTAGGAGGTGAAAACCGCATCTGAATAGCTTATAGCGTTTGGAAGATACTAATTTTTAAAGAAATGCAATTTTATCTCGAGGTAAAGTGCATGATGGGAAATCTGTGATGTCATCACGGCACGTTAATTTGACATAGCATTGCATTTGTTTATGATACTGATGCCGCTATAGGGAGTATTTGGCAACTTTCCCAGGTAACATTCCAATATGGGCCCCTTATGGGCCCCATATCGACGAACATATGGGGCCCACATAATTTTGCACCTAAAATTCATAAGGGGCCCATATGGGCCAGCCCAGATAACCCATATGACTCATATGGGGTAGTTCTGGGGCCCATGTGGGCAATTGCCCCAAATCGGCATTAGAACTATCCCATGTGGGTCATATGGGCCTATGGCCTGGCCCATATGGGCTCCTTATGAATCTTGGGTGCCAAACTATATGGGCTCCATATGGGTTCACCTAAATTGGGCCCATGTAGGTTTGTTGCCTGGGTTGTTTGTTATGCCCTACTTATGGTGTATATTTATGCTAAATCTACATGGAATGATAAGCAAATATTCCAACAGTATCAAATTTCAAGGACAAACAGGGCATTCAATTATAAAAAAAAGCAAAAGAAATCTGAGGCAATGTGCCCACTTTACATAACATTCTGTGACCTTAAAGGCATTGTCTGGTGGTAATTGGAAGGGGCCTTATATGAAAGATAACAAATTTTCATCACATGTAGTCCAAACCCCATGCCAAAACTCCGTTCCTAACTCAAGATATCCCTTCCTAAAGATTGG
>WURT03159728.1:0-50207 GCA_009936505.3 Holothuria glaberrima | reverse complement strand
ACATACTGGTACGGTGTAAAGTTCTGACCCATTCAAGGGTATATACTAACACTGGCCCAATATGTTCAATAAAATAAAAGTAGTTTAAGGCGGCCCAAAATGCCCCTGTAGCCTCACCCCCCCCCCCGACTCGGCGGTCCCTGAAATAGGAATGTCATATCGCTCTCACTACGTAGAACACAAACATATGGCTAGATTCCAAATAAGCCTAACATGTGCTGATGGAGTAAGTTAGCAACGTTACTCAATTTCCGAATGCATCAGTATTTGGTCAAGATAAAGCTGCAGTCGTGTTGTTGTATGCCTATATCAACCCAGGGTGCAGCCCTTGTCCTAGTTAACAATATCATTTATATGTATGGCATGCTACCTTTCAACGTGTTGTTTGAGCTACTCAGCTACGCATCATTCCATTTGTGAGACTGGGCAATGCTAGAAAGCCTAACCTCACAACAAATACTAAATCCTGTATAGCCTAGCTGTACATGATGTGCAAGTTTCCTATATAGCTTGTACACTTCCTGTTCATTTAAAACTTTCAGGATAAATATTTAAATGCTTGACTTGCTAAATTTGTGAAACATTCCTTGATCTGCCATTGCAGGTTCCGGTATCCAGCATGCGAGTCTAGCTGTCTAGGGAGAAGCAGTTAAGGGAAATCCCTGGGTTTTTTTACTTCCTTTTCAATAGAATGACAACATGTGCATCATTAACCAACAAAAACGGGTGTTGCACGCAATCGAGACCTATCTCACGATTTATAAGTTAGGCTAGCTTTATTTTTTCTCCGTCGTTGCTTATTTGAAGAAGAAGACAAATTTTCATTGTAATTTTGACCCAAGATGCTCACACGTCTGGCGGAATAGCATTGATATCGAATTGAATGTGGCGGAATAGCAGTGATATCGAATTGAAGGTATACTTGTAAAATACTTAAGAATGAAAGGACTATATTTAATTTTTAACTAGCAATTAGCAATCCTTACATATCGAGAGGGAAAGTCGCGCAAACAAAATTTGAAATTCGTCACCCTGTTCCCGAGTGATCCCTCTCAAAAAGCTGACATCTCTCTCTCTTTTTATAGAGCCGAGGAGGGAAAAGTTACTGAAGGGGGACGAAATGGCTTCCATGGGCACGAAAAATTTTTCAAGGGGCCAAATGTGTAAAAATGTATAAAGTCAATGGCAACTTGAAAACTTAGGGGCGAAAAATTTTCAAGGGAGGTAGCTTCGTCCCCTTGCCCTCCTGACTACGGGCCTGCCCTGCTTAATATAATGCTTGACCCTTTAATTCGTCAGCTGTACCTGTTACATTGCTATACCTTATAAAAAGAGATTTAATGATGGTATACGTTTCTTCTCTCGTCTCTTTATTTCAGCTGTGCGACCTGACAGGATGCGTGGTGGCAGGAATAAATTCGGACCCATGTACAAAAGAGACCGTGCCATAAAACAGCAACAAAGAAATCGTTTGTTATCAAATGCTCGTGCGATTGTTGGGCCAGGCAACCCCGAAATCTCAATGGCGATCAAAAACATACATGCGGCAGCTTCACGGAGCTCGCCCTTGTACCCTCCCCCAGCTGTGGTGATCAGAGACCCTCTTAACAGGACGCCTCCTCTTATGAACATTCCACAGCCTCTCACCTCTTCCACCCAAGTCCTCTCGTCCCCTCTAGGGTACACGTCCCCACAGATGCAGCCTCTGAACTACACGACAGGCTCGGTGGTCACTTCAACAGAGACAAGCTCGCATCACCACGTCCAAACCAGTTCGACAAGTCCAATGTTAATCAAAAGTGAGCCGGACCACACACCGAAACTTCTGGTAGAACTCATCCGGAGCGAACCGGACCAGGCTCAGCTCCAAGCCAAGGTAGCATCTTATGTGCACAGTCCCCTTGGAGGTGTTCCGAACGATCTTTTTAGTATGATATGCAAGCTAGCAGACCAAACGCTTTTCGCTTTCGTTGATTGGGCGAGGAATAGTGTGTTCTTTAAAGAATTAAAGGTTCGTTGTAAAGTTTGCTTTCTTTCTTATATTGTTGTGTTGTCTAAAAATGGTGAATTGTGCAATGATAGTTGATGTCATATCTGTACTACTGTAATATTGCGTGTTTTTATTCCCTTGATTAAAAATACAATGCTTAAGACAATTTTGAGAGAAGTGGGACTCCATAACAGTGTTTCGTGAGTCTTTTGGGCCGAGGCCGATTTAAGTTCTATTTTAGTGATACCACTAGAGAATCTACAAGGCTCCTTTCCCCAGCCTACAAGGCTGCTTTCCCCAGCCATCATCAATTCCACCGGCCAGTAGTCCCAGCTATAAGTTATTGTATAAAATCGTGCAAAAAAGTTGAAGACGTGATCTGTGTGATCTGTTGTTTCCCATTGGATATTTAAAGATAAATGATTGTTATGCCCTTAGTTTTGTAAACTCCTCAGAGCTTTCGGGAGCTTTGGTCCATGGTCCCCAATCGCTGGGCGTCATCAGAGGCTCTCTGGAACATACGCCATCGGGAGGAGGGCCTAGCGGTATCAAGGCTTCGGACGGTACGCCGTGTTATGTTGTTCATATCTTATAAACTTTTCCACCAGGAATGCCTTCTTTGGCTCTGCCTGCATACCACCAGTTGTATAAAACGAGTAACATGCGCCCTCACTTGGCTGCCACCCTTCCGTTTTCCGGCTCTGTACGCTGTAGCTGCGCCTGTGTTAGGTGTCTCACCAGGGAGGTGTTACCCGGATAACAGCTCCCTAGTCCCACAATCGATCTGCAACTTATTAAAAACTGTGTGCGCGTCTGAATAAGACACAATACGGTACGATCATTGGCTTGGCCGGTGTGACGATGTGGCGATCACTGCCCTGACCGCTTGACTGGGGCCTTGTATAGATATTGACCTCTAAAGCGCCAGTCAACCTAACAAACTCAAAAGCCGTTTCACAGACATAGTCCATCCCTATTACGTTCACATTCTTTAAGATGTTCCAGATAGAGTCCATCGCCAGGGTGACGTCAAAATGTATGTAAGAAGGTGCAATTATAAATCAATTGAATAATTTACAGTTTCAATTACTTCCTTTTTCGAACGTTACTATATTTTTTTGATATTTGTTGCTTTTTTGAGGGGGTGGGAGGGGGGATTTGCAAAAGAGCAACTTTCTGCCTGCTCCAAGTTGCTTACCTTAGGGTATAGTAAATGTGGTAAACTTAATTGTGCGAATAGGAAACCGCCAAAAGAAACTTAAATGGAAGAAAATTTTTCAAGTATTGCTACAAAAAACCTTCTCATACAAAAGATATATTTTGGCTTGGCAACCCCCCCCCCACACACACACACTCGATCCTATTCCTTCTCGTTATCCAGTTCATTACAGAAACGTGTTACTCTGTCGCGTGTAGGAATTGGATCCAGAACACTGCATCATGTGTTGGGATTATTGGTTGGACCTGCGATTTGTCTTTTTTGAGCTCCAAGTTCCAACATTCCATACCGTCATGCACACAGGATTCACAGAATTCAGTGCTGAAGTGACCGTGCAATCAGCAGACGGACTACTGCGATGTGCGGGTATTAAACCAACGAGCCTGTATGTTGCTAGCAAACGAATGTACAAAATAAAACAAAATGTGGAACTTCAATAATACCATCCATGCAAGTTTTTCCCATAATATCTCGGTTCTAATACGTGAAATTACCAAAATTATCCACCAAAAAGTGTGAGGCAGATTTCACACAGTTACATTGCTTCACGACCTTATGCCCAGGTCCCCTTTATTAAGAACCACCACACATAGCAAAGTAGCCTACGTAAGTAGTCTTTATTTGTTAGGCGTACTTACCATTTTCGTTTATGTGCCATCCAAACTGATAAATAAACAGCTGGTCTCATGTTACATATGGTCAACCCTTACAAATTTTGCAATCGGGCAGAACAGGAAGTCCCCGGGTATTGTTTTCTTTATTTTTAACAATTGTTCTTGTGGACGGTCCGTTTGGCCACACGTTATCCAGTTTGACTGGGGATCAAGTGAGTTGACTGAGGCTCATTCCATTATGGTATGCTATTGTGTAGAATGTAGCTACATGGTTAGAGATACCCTCTTATTTTTTAATCAGATCCACCGATCGCCACCTGAACCTGTCCTCAGTGTGTTATTTGTATGTTGTGTGACACACAGTTTGGGGCATCTCTATTGAGATAGCCTGCTCTATAAAAAGTGCCGGGCCCGCCGTTGCCAGTGAGCTGCATTAGTAATATCAAATACCGCCTAGGCTATACATTCATCCCTGCTGCGAAGGTCACATGACATCTAGCTGAAGTGGAAGCTCGCTGCTTAATACCCCGCTCCGCTCAGCTCAGCGTTAGCTCAGCGTTTGCTCAGCTTCTCAGCAGGCCCGGATTTACCTTTCTGGAGGCCCTGGGCCAGCCTTACCTGGGGCCCTATCTTCTTCTGACACATTGAGCTTGAAACCTACCATCTCTTCCTTCTCGCTTTTGTCTTGGCGAAGTCATTTATCACACCATCAAATTTCAAACTTCTGGCCAAACTAGATTTTCCCATCATTTTATATTTTTACTCCTACAGTTTGGGGGCCTCTGAATTTGGGGGTCCTGGGCCCGGGCCCATCTGGCCCAATGGGAATCCGGACCTGCTTCCCAGGGATATATGCGGTACAGCCTGCAACGTAGGCAACTCGCTGCTATATTCATCCACGAAACTCGGAGACAACTTATATAGTGCTATGAATGAGAAGCACCCAGCTAGGGGTGTAGTCGTCCTTTGGGGGGGGGGGGAGTTTCAAGTTCAGCAAATCGCAACGAAAAGCAACGGCAGTAGGACAGTGTGGCGGAACCCAAAGAGAGTAGCAACATATACTTCGCGTAGCAAGCCATCATTTAGTTATTGTTTGATGTTGGAAAGCCCATATCTAAGAAAAGGGCGGGTGGGGGAACACTTTCACCTAGAAAAAACTTCTCTCTCCTAGAAAATTAAAAGTTACTATTGCCTTTAGGTGTTTTGCTAGTCTAAGTATATCTCGCCCATTTGAAATATTTTGTCCCTTCCCTTTTTGAAAGCCGCCCCTCCTTCAGTACCCTGCCTCGCTATGGGCCATACGTTCCCCGGATTTCCGGCTCCTTAAGATTTGTATATTCCAGCCAGGTAGGTAGTCTATGGGAGAATCAACCGTCAAATAGCAACTCCCTGCTCTCAGTTTCCCGCGAATGCAAGTGCATCCGAGCATGGTCTAAGCTCTGAGACGAGGTAGCAAGCAGACATATTCCCATGCCGTTTAGTCCACTGTAAAAAGAGATGCTCGGCAGACTGCTATACACTTCAATATTGTGTTGTATTGTTATTGTACCTATAACAGTGAGCACTTGTGTCTATTGTATAGATTAGTGACGGACGCACAATACACTTCTGTCATCGCATGCGGCCTTCGCCTGGCTAGACATTGTTACGTAACACTTTATACTGAAGCAGACAGTATTGCGTAATCGCTCTTTTGTAAACTGATTACTCTTACGTACACATATCAAATTAGAAAGCCAACGGTTTTCACGGGGGACTTATGCTGGTTGGTTTTCAGGGTAGACTTGGGAGCGGTGAGCTGTTAATAAGGCAGAAAGATACACGCAAGTGTTAAGTGTAGGAAATGGTATGTATTTCTATACATTCCGTAGCATCGCACTGTGGCCAGTTTGGTTCTACTGTGTTGAGTCTACTCATTCGTGTCGAGGGTGGAAATTAAAACTATCTGGTTTTGTAATAGATCCGAGTGCTCGCTATGAAAAACTTTTCATTGGGAATGGGTATTTTTTCTCTGTGCTACAAATACGGCCATGCTTAAAACTTTACATTTTAACCGTCGAGTCACGCATTTATAGGTAATCCAGGGACCGTTATAGCTCACCATGTCTCTATTCTATGCCCATAAAATTCTCGGAATAACCAACCTCACTTAAACCAAATGGTTAGAAACTGAGCCCTAAAACTTTATCTAACTCATTACTCTACACATGATAAACAACCCATATCCGCACTAACTAGCAATGCTTTCAACGCATATGTAGGTATGATGCAACTATTGTTCGCAGGCCCTTACAGAATAATTTAAAATGCTTGTTTATGTACAAGTTTTTGTTTTGGGTCCGGTTTTCACAGGGAATCTTGTGGGGTTTTTGCCCTCCTTTGCCCTTAAACTTGTTATGTTATGTTATGTTATATTAAGTGATAGCGAGGTTTTTTTGGGGGGGAGGGGAGGTTTTTTTTGGGGGGGGGGAGGGGTCCGTCAGGGTAGTACCTGCCACTGCGGTGAAAACATGAAACTTCTCAACAGTTGCGACTTGTCAATTGAAGTGATATCGGTGTTAAAGGTCTGTTCATATGTCACGTCACACCTGCCTATTAAATATAAAAAGCATAAGAAACGTTAAAAGCAATAGGCAGTCGCCCCCAAATCAGCAAACTCTTGCAGATCTCCTCTTATTGCATTACAAACACTGTGAAGAAGTGTTGAACATAACTATTACAAACAACAGGCAAAGCAAGCAGAATTTCTCCTTGGATGTCATAATTAACTAAAAAAAATATTTGTCACATGATCAAAATAGACATTCATGAACTAGAATGACGGGGCATACTAACTCTGATTGGGGTGACTGCATTTCCCTCAAAAAATTGTCGAAATTGTCATCAAGATCCATCAAATTTTATACGACAACATACGGCATTTATTGTTTTTGCACTTACGTCATTTCCGTCATGAATAAACGTTAGCTACTTTATGCAGATTTGTCACGTGGAGAAAGAGAACCATGAGACACGTCTTATGTTATCCTTTGTTTCTTTAACCTTCATTTTAAAAGGATATTTGTAATGTTGGCATGCCCCTGAGGGGTTTATTTCGGAAGAAGCTTTGGATTTATTTGAAAATATGCTCATTATAAGCCAAACTAGAAACTAGCTGACAAGAAATGAAGAGATAATTCATGAATGATCAACAAAAGAAATACAGACCCATTGCAGCACTCCACATCACAATTTTCGCATAGTTGAGAGATCTTAGAAATGGTCAAACTTTGAAGATGTTTATCTTGAGAAGGGTAAAAGCTACCCAAAAATTCCAAGTTTCTCCTTGCGGGGATCGTAATCTTACATTTTTTGTAGTAGAACAGCTTTTTGGTTACATTTCCACAATTTTTTTTGTTGGTTGACGGACCAGGGAGCTTAGAGTGATAGCTCACTGGATGCGCATGCAGGGGTAGGATATACATCTATGCTTCAGCCTGGGAACTCTTTCTTCAGTACAAGAGTTAGTTAGTTAGTAAGTTAGATGAGGTTTTTCGGCTGTTTGTAACCAATTGATTTAAGTCGGGCCGGCCACGGCCTTTTTCCAGTTGTGGCTAACTGGCTGTTTCCCCACTTCAGTACAAAAGGGGCTTGGTAGTAACAGAGTTATACTAGTATGTACTGGCTATATTTCATCTCAATCCCTTCAAAGGAAAATATCTTGTGTTTGTGGCATGGAACGAAATAGCTTTCATCACGTTCAACCATAAAACATCACCACTTAACTTTGACAATGGCTTTTCTTCTCTCAAAATGTGACTCTTTAAAACATGCGGTTAAGAATGTTGAATCATTTGAAGGGCTGGGTGAAAAGTTACTTAAAGGCTACAAAAGCTGTCAATCTCCTTCTGTAATGTAATCTTTGTCTTATAAGTAAAGTACCCGGCTAGGCTACCTGAATATCATTTATTCATGTATGGTCATTTGCTTAAAGTTATTAATACTTTCTGTACTATATGAAGTCAATATTTCCCTTGAAAATATGTGTTCGAGCTTCCCCTATGGAAAGCGCGATAGGATACAAAACTGTTTCCCTATGTTTCACCTAGTTGAGAATGTATACATGTCATTAGTTTTACGTATCGTGTCCGATTATCGTTTCATGTCAACTTGCTGAAGGCTGTTTGAACCCGTCCTAAAAGAAATAAAAAATTATGTTTATAATACTGTGAAATAAACGAACCCTACAAGGTTTTGCGAAATCGGTCGATTATTAACCGATTGAAAATGTTTCAAAAATTTCACTTATTTACTTTTCCATAGAATGGTCACTTGTGATATGAATACTAGTTTTGCAGAGTTACGGCGAGTCACTGTGCAAAACGTATATTCGATTCATGTTACAACTGTTGTTTTTGACTTAAATCATTTCCTTCCTAAATGGGCGCTCATTTGTATGAATATACCGCATAATCTTTTAAGACCTGTTACATAACACAGTTGTTGGGTAAGAGTCGACTCGGTAATCTGCGTTTTCTTGTTTTCGACCTAGGAACAGAGTATTAATGATGTGTTGGCCGTCGTGATTGGCTTTGCCTTTTTTTTTATGGAAAATGCAGTTAGCCGAATGCTTTGCCGTTATTACAGTGTTCAGAGTCGGCAAGGAGTGACGGGGGAGGGGGACAGTGTATGGAAGAACTACTTGATAGAAGTATTATTATGTCGGAAATTCAATTCTCAAAACAAGACGCTGGCAATTTTTTAAATAGTCTAATGTTAGTGGGAAGAGCTCTCCTCTCAATTTAGTAAGCTGTGTACTAATCTACTGTGTACACTGTGCTGTGTTTTGTATAGTGAAACTGAATGTTAAACTCGAGAAGTTGGTAAGAGTCAGCTTTGTGATAGTCTTATTGGTCTCGAACTTCAAGTTTTGTGGCAAAAGGCAAATTAAGTTCAAAAGGACAAAATAGCACACAGAAAGACGGGAAGAATTGGCATCACTTCCCCAATGCTATAAACAAATTTGTTTTTGTGACTTTTTGTTTCAGGTCAACTGGAAAGGAAAAAAAAAACAAAAACAAAAACTGAAAAGAACTCCACGGGGATTGCCATGTTAGAACAACGTTTTCCCGTTGTTATGTCTTTAAATCGTTTTAAATTTGTTGGTAGCTTGCGACCTTTGACACACTTTTACCTCGGATTCATTTTGACCTTTAACGCTTTACATATTTTGACCCACAGGTTGAAGATCAAATGAAGCTGTTACAGAGCTCGTGGAGTGAACTGTTACTTCTAGATCACCTCTACAGACAGGTCAGTTACAACGGCGAACACATTCTCCTGATTACCGGTCAAACGATTGACCCTAACACACTGCCTCTTCGCGAGATGGGTGACGTTGTTGATCAGCTAAGCAGGCTAACTCTTCGCATGAGGGAACTCAAGCTAGACTACAAAGAGTTCGTCTGTTTAAAGTTTCTCATTTTACTCAATCCAGGTGAGTTCACACGAGTATCCATATCTCTTACCTTCGAAGTCATTCATAGTTACCTTTTGAAACAGTGAGAAAAATGAGGATATTTGAATTAAAATCTGACCTCGAATAAAGTGACGTATTAACTGTACCCTGCAGATCACATATATTTTGCCCACTCATCGCATCCTGTGATTTAGGGCGACATCGTAGGGCAAGCTACGCAGGCTTGGGTTTTACAGGACAGCACTGTCCCGCACACAAATGGTTCGCATGAAACGTGCAAGCGTTTTGTAGTATCAAATGCGCATTCCTTTTTTCGTTTTCGGAGAAGGGGTAGCGAGGGTACCTAGATGGTGTGTTGTCCTTCATTATAGGCTCAGTACTTCCTGTTTTAGGTGGTTGTTTGCTAATATTTGTTTTTCACTCTAATCAAATGAGTGTAGAATATAATGCAATTTATCGAAAACGCGATAGGATTTGTCATGGGATTCAGGTAAGAACGAAACTACATGACAACAGTCTCGGTTCAGTTTGTAATGTAGGCTAGCCTTCTTTCCATGTTGTTGTCAATTTACAGATAGTAACTTAACTTACATTTTAAAAGTTAATGCTTTGGATATGCATTTGCTAGGCTTTTATCTCATTACATAATTTAGTCGCCAAATACGAAGTAAATCAGTTTGCTGATTGGACATTTCGCTAACAAAACTTTCGCGTCTGCCGACTGCAGTGATGCATGTCTGTGGCCTATTATCTTTGAAACGTTATCATCTGGGAATGGAGTAGACACAACTGTGGCTATCAGAAGGAATTTCTTCAAAAGTCAAAACATTGCCCAAGCAAAACTATACGTCCTAGTAATGTTAATGCTTTATAAGAATCAACTGGTTTCGTCTGCGGTCGGCAAAGATCATGGCTAATCGATGTTGATCGATACTGAATTATGGATTTGTTATTTTCGATTCTTTCGACTGGAGGGAAGAATACACTAGAATAAAGGCAATACAAAGAAATAGATTGCACTGAGCAGACATTAAAGGTGTATTTCATACCTGTCTAGTGTATAAGTATCGGTAATGTTGCATTCAGTACAGTATTTTAATTTGAATGCAAGGTGACCATCATGTTGGGTCTTGTCTAGGCTATATACAGACCCATCCTTCCTCACTCTACACACACAGCTATGAATGAATATCTAAGCTGTCGTGTCCAAAGCAGGGTTGCAATAGGGTCGCAAAACTTACCAAGCAATTACCATAGCGTGTAATCCATACATTGATTGGACTGAAGCACTGAAGCCTGAGCCACATTCCAATTCATGTTTTTTTTTTTCTTGTGGGAAAGAAACTGAAAAGGTAGTTGGGAAGTGGCATTTTTTTGTCCACTCGTGTGCGAATGCTGATTAAATTGCGGGTGCATTACCATAACATAACCTAATCACAGCCTGCCATTTTCAACGATATCGTAGTCGGAATAGGTAACATTCTTACGATACCTGCAGGGTTTGAAAAGGACAAAAAATAACAAAAAGGGAGGAATGTTTAGGTGAATCAGTCAAGATTCGATTACGTCCAAGTCTTTTACACTCAAAATAACTCCTCAATTTGCAATTACACTAGACGGCAACGCAATAAGTAAAAGTCAAATGAACCAATTTCTTCACGTTGAAGTCCCTATACCTGTATATAGCCAACCCTCTTTACTTCTTCAGTTCTTGTGATGAATTGCACTGAGTTCGTTTGAGGTGTGAAACTTTAAAACGGAAATGTTGGTTTTCTACCAAGTCTACAACTTCAAGTTGTTAAGGCTAACAATTGGCATTGAACCCTTTACACAACCTCACCCACCCCCCACCCCCCCAAAAAAGAATTTCTCTAAACATCAGTAGTTTTACCCTAATCTTAACTTGAATATGTAACTTATCATTGCACCATTACTTCTTCATGGTTTCTGTACAACTACCCCCTCCCTTGTATAATGTGATTATAATCCAGGCCTTGAAGGGCAGTTGTTTTACGACGCTAAGCGACCACAAATGTGGGAGAAGCCTATATGGCTTATAAATTACAACTTCACGTCGGGTGGCTAACCAACTCAACAATTTAGATCAAAGAATGTAAACTAGTTGTTGGAAATGTTCTTCAGACATTGCACCGTATTAAAGGCCACATAGCACACATGTATGTACAGTATAGCTCACAAAATATTCGGAACAGTACATTGCCAAACAAAGTTGGCTAGTTAACGGTCTCCAGAAGGCGCTCCAGTTCGGCGCTCAACCGACTTGGTCGTCTGGGCAACAGATTTTGTCGGTAGGGCTACACTATCACGAATGCTTTTGTTGTTAAAGGTTAGCGGTAAGGATAAGAAGGACGGTCACTTGGTAAGCCATCTTTGGTTTCCAAAGCCTAGAAAGAGCTAGTAGCCTGCATAGCGGCTGACTTTGTGTGTCGCCAAAGGAGCTGCTTTCGCTGTTGTAGTGATGTCCTGAACTCATCTTTGTCAGCTCCGTGGACTCGGAAGGAGCAAGTAAACTAGGTCTCCTACGCAAGGTACATATTCTTCAAAATTTAACTAGTCGGCTCTACTAACCCCTTTTGCTTGCATAGATATTTGTACTCTCCCAACTTTATTCAGTTCAAGGAAGAATGCAGTCACTCCGATTTCGATTTTCATACCAGGAGTATGATGCAATCATAACCTGATCAAGGGATCTTAATCTAGCTTTGTTGAGTAGAACAACTGAATTTATTACATGTCCACAGACCTTTAATCCTATTATGTAAATTATTCGTCGGTGAAGAGTAAAATTTGTTCAAAAAAATCGTTTGTTAATCTCTTTTGTGTAATATATGTTTGCGGCACAAAATCATTGCAAAATATTAGTCTCGTAAGGAAAATTGCATGAGGGAAGCTCGGTACTGCTGATATTTAATAGCATCCAACCAGGAATGTCTTCCTGCACCTCAAAAGCTCAAAAGTGGAGCCGGTATAAAACTTGAATGCAACCTGAAAGCAAACTTTGTTTGATCCCGAAGGTAGTACCTCATCGCATCATCAATATAGTTGCCGTCAGTGTCATTGTCTGCGTAGCTAAACGTCGGGTTTTTCCTACCTACATTTAAAGGGAAATATTGCGTTTAAAATGCGCAAACACGGCATACAAACAAAAATTATTATTAAACCTTTTAGTTTACCAATAAACTCTAGCAATAGCTATCTCCTCAAAATATTATGCATTACAAGAGTTTTGGATGTTGCATCATTTGAATTTTTGAAAGTTTGGGTGAACAAATTACTTGTGTGCAACAAATACAAGAATTTCTTCCGTGAGAGCCTTATTTCTTGAAAATAAAGTAAGTGAAAAGAATTCTGTTAGGATACAAAATAACCATTTTACTACTCAAATAATGATATTGTTACACAGTACACATTGAAAACATCGACATTAACGGGAAGCATAAATACTGACTTAATACATGGACCGAACCGTATAAAGGGTTATTATCTTGAGACTCTTGCAGCAAACACTTTGTGACATTGAAGAAAATGCTTGTAAACTTTGCCTTCGGGGCGACATAGCAGACAATTTACATTAATTGTTTGAAGAGATGCGTTTTATATTTTGATATCACAAATATCTTTCGAAGAGACACGTTTAAGACGTTGTAATGTCAACCATTTGCACTGCTCTGTCATTTTCTCGAAAAGTAAATTGCCGTAATCTTAGCCGGACCGCAAAGTTATACAAATGAAAATGTTATTCTTTTAAGCGATACCACTTGAAGCTAGTGGTCTCAATTCATGAATATTGAATCTATTTCGCTTCTTCATTTTCTTCCTAACATCGCCGTTGCGTCGTTAGTCGTTTCTTCTGTTCGTTTTGCCAGAGTCGCGGTTTCGCTAGCTCTCTTTGCACGCTACAGACGTTAAACCTGACCTTGGCTGAAGGCCACGATGGTCGTTTGTCCACGCACGATTTCGTTCGCAACAACATTTGTTATTCTTTACTGTTGATAATAATTATTTCCACATGGGTACCCGTCACGACTCCCGTTCCCCGAGACGCTCGTGGATTAATTTACTTCCAACCTCGCGAGCTGCCGTGTGGAAGGCTCAACCAACTGTCAGCCCCGTTATTAAACGTATGGTTGAAGGAGCAATTCGGCGGTGCCAACCCGAACAAAATAAACCCTAATGAGAAGAGAGCTCGCTATATGAAACGAAAATGAGCAAAAGCGTTTTCAAGAGTAGATCTCTCGGTACTAAGGATCATAATACAACCGGCTTTCTGGTAAAGATCGTGTTTAGTTGTAAATGGGTGAAAGTATCCTAGCAAACGTTTCGTGATATCGACTACAGCAAGTTCTTATACATGAACTCAATATTATTCCATTACAAAATGTGGATAGACGAGTTAGGTTACATTTGCTCAACTGACACGAATCTTGCACGAGTAAAGAGTTGGCTAGACTGTATAGTTCTCTCAAAACGTTTTGAGTCGATGCTTCCGTTTTCTTCATAGCTAAGAAATGAAATTCAGGAGCAGCATTTGAAAGGATATCTGTCAGGGGTTCTCGTCTCTTCCTTCCACCACAAATTTCTATCCCTTTACAGCAAGATTTTTTCTAATTAAATGATTCTCCACTACCATAAATTCCGGTTACTTATGCTTTTCAATAACAACTTTATAGGCCAATACCTTTTTCATACAAACACCAGGAGGATTTAGTTCGTGTTGGTGATTTTAAAGGGTTACAGAAGTTAAAAATGGAAAAAAATAAGCCTTTTCCCGGTTCCATCGATATTGGAAAGTGACCCCCTTATTTGGTCATATTGCCATCTTTCCAACATCATGTTATTCTTAGGAATTGTTCAAATATACAGCAGTTACATTCAATTAAAATACAGTATTAGTTTTGCAGTCATCTGCTGTACCGTACGCCATTTTTCCGTTTTATTTTTTATTTTTATTTTTTTTTATTTTTTTTGTATTGTATTTTTTAGTTCGTTGAGTTAAGATCATGTTGTGTTTTTTATGTAGGAAAAGACATTCAGTATGAAGCACTTTGATTGGCATGATATCCAAAATTATTGAGCTATAAGCAAATTTGCGGATCTAAGTGACATACGGTAGCCTATTCAACGTTGTTTTAGTTTTGGGGTACCCACTAATGCGAAGCGACGGGTAAGCTTAGCATAAATACCTTTACATATTTTGTTCCCCGATTGGTCATTGTGGTGATTTGCCACAGCCAGAAACATCGAGTGCTTACAGCTTCCTGCTTGTAATCATAGGCGCCGACATCTCTATGTTTCCACATCTCTGCTATCTCCCACTTATTAAGTATCACATATGTGTGGATACATGGCTCTGTGTGACGGATTCACGCTTCCGTTTTCATTCAGCCGAAACTTTGAAATACTGGCTTCCTCGTTTTAGTCCTACCCCTGAATATGACCCTCATCGAACCCCTACCCTAACCCCTTACCCCCCTTAAGGTGTTGGTATATGCTGATGTTGGACAATAGTGCAGTCGCCGATCGAACATACCTTAAGGTGCGTTCACGCTAAAACCGAAATCTGCTGCGTTTTCGGGCGGGACGCGAAATTTGTTATCTCAAAACGAATGGGCGATTTTCTAAATTTTCATTGATAAAAAAATTGCCCTTGTTTGTTTTAAGGAAAAAAAATCGCGTCCCGTCCGCAAAACGCAGTAGATTTCAATCTTGGTGTGAACGAACCTTAGTCTGTATGTAAAGTCGCATTGAATCAATTCCAAAGCATTGCAAGGATGGTAACAATTGTAAGCATCATAAAATAAACACAAATTAATGTTTTAGACATTTTTTTCTCTCTTCCACAGCTGATTTGTCCGGCTTGCAGGACAAGCAGATCATTGACAACTGTCAGGAACAAATAAGCGCTGCGTTAATGGACTACACTTTATCAGCTTATCCGGAAATTGGAGACAAATTCAACCATCTTGTCCGACTTTTGCCCGAAATCCGTCAGATCTGCCAAAGAGCTGAGGAATATCTGTACTACAAACACCTGAACGGGGAAGTCCCTTTTAACAGCCTCCTTATGGAGATGCTACACAGTAAGCGCAAGTAAAAGACGTTTTGTAGCATTATCCGTTAGCTACTACTAGTAAGCGTTTTCGGGACCGAAAAGCTTGACAGTTTGTCAATTAAAAGTGCGAGCACGTGTTAGTTCTTAGCAGGACCACGTCCGGCAACGCACTGCGCTGCAAGTATTATGGCATCAAAAATTCAACGGAGACCCTTACACCGTGTTCACTGTGAGAATTGAAAGTATACCACGCGTGATATAATGTGGCGACATGGAGCCAAAGAAATTCGGTGTGGAATGAGAGTTAATGTCAACCATTTTGTGGTTGCTTTGGTTGTCATGGAAACTCAAGCTAATCCAAAGAATGTTTCGATGATGAAACGAATCTATACAATGTAATCAGAATTCTTCAAGCATGCGCACATTTTCTGTATAGCCTAGTTTTGGTTCATGGGTCAAGGATTCGTACAATCTGTAAGATTCGAGAGTTGCAGATTTTCTTTTGTCTATAGTCTTTTATGTTATTTTGTATCTGCACAAAGTGTTAGAAAAACATGCAACCGCCAAAGAGTCTAGGCATGAGTGTTAGTTTTCTATCAGTCGTTTTCTATGAACAGTTCCAGGTTAAGCCATTGCTGTGTTAGGATGCGAAGACTGATTACTTCATAGTTTTGTCCTAAATGAACAAAAGCGTTGCATCAAAGGCACTATTTATTTTGTGTAACAGTTTTATTTTGCGCGTGTCAATCACATGCAATGCTCTTAAGCACCTCTTATCAGTTAGTCATCTATCAAACTTCAAGACTAATTAATCGTTCCCTGGAACACCATGTCCACGAAATCTCTTATTGACGATAATCTTACATTGTAACAGATAGTAACTAAGTGATGCTCTGTTGCCGGTTTGCCTGGACGGTTCGTACCATGATCGGCGTGCAATAAAATACTTAAATTCATATTATTTTTTACATTAAGTAAGGTTTAAAGTTCGTGTATCGTCTGTAATTTCAACTAATTTTTAGCTTAAATTTCACGGATGTTAAAGGTTCTGTGCTTACAACTGCATGCTCCAGTTCTATGTCCAAGTGGTGAATGGCATCTTTGAAACATATTGAACCACCAATAGGCATTGGTCATTTATTAGTGTATATGTGAATTACGTTTGAGCTATCAAACTGCTACCAAGGTAAAGTTAATAATTTCAGTACAATATGTCTGTTCCCATTCCCTTGAACATATGCAGACAATCGATGCAATGGTTACTTCATTTTATAGTTTCTAAGTTTCTTACACGGAAACCCTTATTTGGATATCAGTTGTCTACTTTTGTCTTGAAACTGAATACGGGATGTCATTGTAATGTCATTGGGAATCACATCCTTTTTTGATTTAATATAATAAATAGGTGTATTTTCAAAAGTGATCTGTTTGTAAAAGATAAGATCTATCATGGGCAAAGGGAAACATTCGTTTTTGATTGGTTGCCACGATAGGTTCAAGGTAGCCTGTGCGTGTTGCGATTGGGCACCTAATGAATATTCATTAGTTTTTGGTTATGTTCGATCTTATTATCTTATATCATCGGACAGACCGTGTGCCCATCACTACTAAAAAAATCGACTGCAAACATTTGCACTATCAGGTATGGGTTTAAGATTTGTTCTCGTCATACAGTTGCGTACGTTTTTTTAAGTTGTAAAGCACAAGTTAAATTTTATCGTATACTCCCTACAGTATACAGTTTCTCGATGGATGCCTCACCAGAAGATATTTTACGTATAACCATTTTCAATTATGAAGCAGGGTAAAGTCTGGAGCAAATACAGCATACTAATTGAAACAGTCCCATCACGTGATTAATGCCCACATAGGCATTAATCAAAGGGACTGCTATTGGTGTTGTTGTTGATATCGGTGTCAAGTTGCAGAGACTGCGCAACTGCCGAAAGGCTTCTAAGTGTGTGACTTTTTTGTACAGGGTCCAGTTTTTGTACATTTTGAGATGCCTATATCTTTGTTCTTATAACTTTTCTTCATTTATTTGGATTATTTTCAAAAAAATTCGGCTAAAAATCAGGAAACTTTCAGATAACAAGGCAGCTTCGTCAGAGTTACAACGTTTTATACTTCATGTATTAGATTTATAGATTAGTTTTAGTCAAAAATATACAAAATCAGTTGTACACGTTTTGTATTCATCATTGTTTCAGTTACATAAAGGTAACCATTTTTAGCCTAAGCAAAAAAGGCTTGCTGATCGTTCTTTTTTGAGCACCTAACAAACTCGATGACAGTTCCGTTTGCACTTTTGAGGAAAGAGAATTTCAGAGAAATTATATTGACTTTCTCTGAGTTCTGGACTAAGCGCGATTGTGAATCTCTATGCATATTTCAATTTAAATCAAGCCTCTTGTTCTATGTTTGGGTGGTTATGAAAGGTTTCAGCTTCCGGGTCGCGAAATCAGTGCGAGAGATCAAATCAGGGGCCACGGAGCAAATTTTCAAGTGAAGGGGCTAATCATCGAAGCGGCCCAGTATGTACAATATAATAAAAGCAGTTTAAGGCGGTCCAAAATGCCCATGGCAGAAAAAGTGCGGAGGCTAAAGCCCCCCTAGCCCCCCCCCCCGTCTCGGCGGTCCCTGCAAATGGGCAAACTTAAAAAAAATTCCGGCCCATAATGGATGCAGTCCAGCTTCGATTATTTGAATGCCCAGTTTGATTTCGTGGGTAGCAAAATTCCCCACCCGAAAACTGCTGTTACCTGCAATGATATATGCACAAATACACCCATTGAACTATTGGAGTGTTTCGCACATCCAATTATCATACTGAAGGAGATACTCGAGGGTGCACCATCATACATTATTCTCTCACCGTCATGAAACGACTGTCACGTTAAGCGATACATACAGAACTGTTTATTATGGAGTTTTCTCTGACATTGTGTTTCTTTTGGTTGTTACATAGTTTAACGAGTAGGGATAGTAATAATTGTCACTCAAAGTTGTACCACGCCATCAACTTCTGATGACGTTTTCGTATAGCAGGGTAAAGTTTCAACTGAGTTTGCACGGACCGTATGTTAAGTGATCTTGTACGACTTGTGGTATTTTTTTTCAAACAACGTTGTTTTTGTAAATGAAAGGCGATGACTTTATAACTAGTTAAGAACGCAAAAACTTGTAGATATTTAAATATTTTGTGAGTAGTACTGCAGGCGATGAAATGCTGGAGAGCATTTTTATACTCATTTTAATGGATTTTTTTTTCAAAAAGGCGTGTGTACATTCTGTATGAAAATTATGGGAGTCAGGGTAATTGCGAAGAGCAAGACAGGTTGTGTGATTATTGTCTTAAAAATCATTTTTTTTAATAAATTATCGTTGTCATCATCCTTTGTTCCCTCAGATTTTTGAATGACTTGCAAAGCACAAAAGTCCTGCCCCGATAGGTCTAGCGTCACAAATTTGGTCTTCTATGAAGCATTTCTTGATGCAAACAAATTGAGGGATTGTTTTCACACCAAATATAAAAAGCGATATGGGATAGGTTTTATGAAGTGTATAAAAATATACCGTTGATATAAAATTTGCTGATGACACCAAGTTGTTCGTTTGAGGACAACCATGCCCCGAGGAGTTACATTGACTTTTTTAAATCGTTTTATCGAAAACTGGGGGTTATCATGTAGCGATGCCTTTTGTTTTTGTTGATTTCTCGTTGAGAAGCAAATGTTAGGTCGTTTTGGCGGAAAAGCTTTTGAGTCTTGTAGTTGTATCACGTATTACTTTGAAAAAGAAATTTCTCTTGCCAGTGAGTCGATGCCGAATTTCAAACTCCGTGACAATTGCTTTTGTGAAGTGTATGTCGGTTTGAAATTAAAGGCATCGAACGATACGTTGAAATGAAGTTGTTGGACTTTAAAATGTTTCTTTTAAAGAAAAGACGAAGAGGTAGATACGGTATATCGAACCAAGTTTAAATCGTATTATTCGTATAACTTAAATCCTGTTTTTCAGACGAACGTATGTTCTGTTTTAAGTTTTTGATCACGACACTTTGTCTATGAAGCTCCTAGAGCTAATGTTTTCTTCTTACAGGTGAATTTGAGTAGAAGAAGACATTTTTCCAGAAATTGCGATGAAAAACAATTTGTAAATGCCTTGGAAATTTGTCGGTTGGTGGTTGGTTTCCCATCAAATAAGTTTATTCTTTGCAAAGTGATTTTCGATTTTTATCACCTTTTAACGTAGATATTCTTGTCCATTTTGCATACACTAACAATGGTCTATTTTGATAAAACAATGTTACCTTTTGTAACAAAATAATGAATTCCCTGCAAAAGACCCTACTTTTCTATCATTTCAAAGTTTACAATTGTAAATTGAGCGTGCCTCCCAATTGGCTTTGAATAGAACTGTAATGCCGCCTTTGTAATGTAATTATAATGGGAATCTGTTTTCGATGGTTGAGGTTGGGGCGGATGGGGTGGGGTGGTTGTGTGGGCGTCTCGTTCAGATCTATTTCATAATTGGATAGCGATAAGTGGCGTTAGTGTTTAATGACAAAAACGAAGTTTATTTTCATAGGCCATTTGAATCAAATGTATGGTATCGGTAATACAGTGTAATAAATCTCGGGAATAATCTTGACCTTGCCTAGAATAAGTCGTAAAAACAATATTTTTTCTGATTTTATTTCCTCTTTCACTCCTTCTTCTGGAACCGTGTATGTGTATGCCTATCTCTCTTCTGCACATTAAACAGAACAATTCCATACATTTGAGTATGGAAGTAAAAATAAATTTAAATGCCCATTCGAAATGGAATTTTTGTGTCTTTATTTTTCCTTTTGTCGTGTGATGTGATGTTTTGTCGTGTGATGTTATCAACAAGCGGCTGAAATCTGCAAAGAGACTAACTATTCATGGTGACAATTTGTCAGAATTTTATGGTCGACTTACCATTGGAGTAGCACTCTTCGCTAGCCTGCTTAGCGACTCTCTTCAGCTGCCCTACCCAACCTCTATTAGTCTGCAACGTCGAAAGTATTTATAAGTTCAGCCCCATGGCATGTTACTTAAATTCATATGCTACACACGTCAAAGTAGAAGCGGGAAGGGGCTGATACCCCCACCCCAATCCAAGTAACCAATACTCCCCAACAGTGATTCCGTAATGTTCAGAAGCCTATATTTCACGATGTATTTTTTAAGCTCTTTGTCATTTCCTATCGTGATGAAAGTTGAATTACATTTTGACGTAATTATCGTTTTCTGCCTGGGGCATGATTACGTTGGCAGGTGATGTTTCTAGAGGTAAGGGGCAAAAAAAAAAAATGAAGGGCGAAACAAAAAGGAGGTCCGGCAATAGTGACCTCGTTAAATAGCGATGAATTGATCACTGCCATTTTGTGTGTGACGAGTGATATCAGTTATCATTGACAGTACTGTCAGTTGCTAATTTCGACTGAAAATGTTAAGTTATCATAGGCGTAAGAAGCGAAGCGGTTTGGGGGGGGGTGGCACTAAAGCACCCCAGTCAAAAATGTTTGGGGCAAAGTATGCTTTCTTTCCCCCTCCCCCACCCCACTTGAAAAGTGGCCGGGGAGAGAGACAGCAGGCATACCCTCTATATATGTTCCCCTCTGCAAAACATCAAATCTAAGTTTTTTTCAACTGTTTCACTTTTTTTCAAAAGCTACGCAAAATATAGCATCAAGTTGTGTAAAAGTACGTTTAAATCTTCAGAAATGATTCCAACGGGAAGGGGAACACCCCCATAGCGCAAGAAAGCGTGAAAAATTATATTGCTCGAAGGTATCAATCGCGGATACCCACAAGAATGTAAAGACGGTTAAAGCAAACAAATATTTTGGAAAGAAAAAGAGGAAAGAAATGTGTAAGCATTCTGGTAAAATTACTTTACTATAACTTCTATGAAAGGTTTTCCAGATATTAGTAGATGGAGTTGTTACATTTGTGACCTGAAGTAAACTTGAAGCAAGTAGCAGTGACGTCATCTCATGTATTTTATGACCTTAAACAGGTCAAGGCAGCAATATGGGTTCCTCGTGAGGAATGAAAAATATGTAAATTCCTCATGCCTCGCATTCAGTGAGGTTATGGACAGATGGAAGAGAATATTGGTTGCAAACCTGAAGTAAACAGAACAATGTTGATTAACTTAATATGAGGTTATGACGTCACGTGTGTTTGCTTCAAGTTCACCGTGGGTTGAATATGTGAGTTCTTGTGCTTATGTCGCAGAATGGAACAACAAATATGAACTGATTGCAAATTTACAAAGCCTCGATAGAGAACCCCTCTATAACAGTATAACAAACTAAGTGAAAGCAGTCGATCATGTAGTAGAGCGTGCTTTGCTGGTTTCAGTTGAAGACTGGATGCTCACATGTACCCGACCAAGTGTCTCCTGAACATGGGCGTCTCGCAATGGGGGAACGAGGGGCAAGTGCCCCTAAAAAGTTTGCAAAGCCTGGTCTCAAAAAATAATAATAATGATAACATGTTATCTGGTGAAGAATACAAAATATTCAACATACTCCTACTGTACCATACGAAGCGGACCATTGATATAACCAGAAGGAGGGGGTCCGAGACTCCTTGAATACCGATCTAGTTTTGCCGCTACTGCTCCTGAAGAAAGCGTCAGATAATTGGATTATCTTTGGAATTAGCCTTTTTTAATTACCCCATACAATGATCATCATTTGTAGAGTTTTCATTCAGCTTCACCCTCAAAAGAACAATTCCCGGACAGCTTCCTACATCCCCGGACAATTTCTACCCCAGACAACGCCAACCCTGGCGATTTCTATCCGGACAATCCCTACCTTTGACAATTTTGAATTTTCTTGTGCGGACGGAGGGGGTTGTCTCTGGAGTAGTAGGGGTGGGAGTGATCCGGAGCTTCACTGAATTACAGTTTTGTCTAAAGTCGGAACCTAGAGTTGACAACTGTTTCGTCCCCTGCTCTTATGATTAGACCACACTGCCATACCAAGTACTCTTCTCTTTACACGGGGGGGGGGGGTATGCTGCTAAGCACTTATAGAGTTTGAGTTGCAGAACTCCGAAACCGTCAGGAAGGGGCCCTCATCCCTCCCCGGTCATGACTCAACTCCTGAAGACATTTTTAGCTTTTGCAACTCTCAGAAGGAAGTATTTTAGCCCAAATTTTCTACACGTTACGCCAACTTACCTGCCGCACCTATAGTGGTGCTTCACGTACATAGCTTCACCAAGGAGTTACAACTCCCTGGCTTCACTTAGGTAGCAGCTAGACAATGGCATCTTCATACTGCAGAGCTTCCAAAAAACTTCATTCTCCCCTCACCCCTCATCCTACCCTCCTAATCTAAACCCCTGAGCTCCGCCAGTTGGTTTGTCCATAATTCACCGTGATACAAAATTTAGAAGTATAAATTGAAGTTAAAAAAAGATTCGGAAAAAGTGTAGTGCTCTTGAAGCTTTATGTGTGAATAGTCTAGTACTATACTTCAACTGTTGTAACTATCGTCGCAGAGAAGACTCGCTTAAAGACAATCACTCGTCACCCCAAAGTATAGTTTTGGTGTGGGGGTATCAAAATTCTCAGTTGGTGACTGCTTTTGATTGATATCAAAGCTTGAAATTCTAAAGATGCAGAATAGCTCATATTCCATACAATGCAGGGAGAGTGCTTGGATTACACATTATATTCTTACCAGTACATGACCTTAAGAAATAAAATTGGTTTGTGTCTGCACAAGGAACTGCACAAGGAACTGCACAAGGAAGAGCTTTATACAGTTGTGGGAGGAGCTACAAGTTGCACAGTTGGGAAAATTGGATCTGTCTGGGATGATGAGAATTGCCCATTAAGTTTACATAAACCTTTGTTTTTATTTATAGTACTTACACTCCCTAAACGTCGTCAGTAAACGAGGCATGGGTACCAATCTCTCACCCCTTTTGCGTCCGTGCCCCCTGCCTTGCTTCACAATACACTTAATGCACCAAGATCTGTGCTGTATCAAGCTGGACATTGCAACCCGCGTTTCAGACGAAGTTTAGGTTCGTTGGCTCATCACGACAAAACGGTGTGGAGAAAGCCAAAGGCAGCGGTTACTCTGGTCGCACGTATCTGGGTACTTTACGTACACCTCAAACCGTATATCCTGCTGCGATGGCCACTGTTTTCCTGGCCAAAGTCACTGGTTATATACCTCTAGGCGTGAAAAGAAATTTCTACGTTGTAAGTATCCTAACCAACAACTGAACAATAAGATTTTCCATGTAAGGGATTTTTTTTCTGATTAGATCTGAAGCTGAAGCTTTCCGGACGTGTCAATGCTGGTAGTAGATGGGGCAAGAACGCCTGGAGTTGAAAAACTATCCGAACGTATATGCAAACAACAATAAAAATTGCTTTCCCATCATCTTAATCTTTAAAAATGGAATGAAACATCGAAATTTAATCATGTTGCCAGAGGAAGGACATTACATGACTACGCGGAAGAGAAAGGGGCCAAACAAGGGCTGTTCACCCGACCTCGTTGCCTGGACCGTGACAAAGTCAAAAGACTTTACCGTGATTCAATACAACCCCTTAGGTCCTGGTCAATTGTTTGATGTCATCCAGTACTCTTTAACACAGTCTTTTTTCGTCTGAGCATCCAATTATTAGGGACCTATTACTATAACATTGTCTTGGAATTGGGATATATTTCTTTACCTATATAAAAGTTCAAGCGATTGGTTCATTTTGACCAATCGAGACGTCGTGTAAGTTCCTGTCTGAAAACGCTGTCAGCCAATAGAACCTAGACTAGGTGTATGTACTCTGAAGGATAGAGGTTGTCTGCTTTCATATTCATTGCTCTCAAGCAAAGGAGAAAGCATACAGACAACTGCACAGGCCAGGAAAGTTCAGGTTGAAGTTACAGTCCACCCCCTCCCCACAGTTTTTGCTGCCTCAAATATTTCCTAAATGGTAGTACAGGGAACAAAATATTCTGTAGACATAGCAGATTTGGGTCCATTCCAGTTGAAATAATAAAAGTTAAATGGTCCCAAAGTACATTTACTCTAAGCAGGCCCTCAAATTTGTAATTGGTTAAAGTACCTTGATTGGCAGAAGAGAGGAACAATTTTTACTGTACCTCTAAATGTGCATATAGCCACATGATTTTGTGCTAGCCAAGTGATTGGTAAATGACATGTTCAAATAAGTGTAATGTACTGTCACGAGCCGGCGAGGCCGAAGGTGCACGAGATCGATGGTTGGCGAGACCGGAGGGCCCCGCGGAGACCGAAGCCCAGGCCACGAGACCAAACGGTCGCGAGAATTTTTGTAACAGAAATATATGTTTGTTAAATGTTTCAGTAGTTGTTTTCCACATTTTGTGGGAAATACCGCAGATGCAAGCCAAACGGCTTCTACATAACGGACAAATATGAATACAATAAAATTTCGAATGCTGAAGTCAGATTTGGTGTTATGCGTTTTTCTAGTACACAATCAAGTGCACTTTTTGTGAAGTTGAATTAACTTCATTGAAAACTTTCTGTCTCGCGAACGTACCCAAGTTCACTTTTTGGTCTCGCAGGCCCAAATTTACTGGCGGTCCCGCAACCCCTTGTTAATTTTTGGTCTCGCGTTTATTCAGTTTGGTCTCTTGCAAGACCGCTAATTCACTTTCGGTTTTGCTCGAAACCCTCGTCCAGATCTACTTCAAGCGCGAATCGTGAAGCCGCAATAGAGAGTCATCCGGGGCTCTCTTAAGGACATAGGCGTACGGGTGCCCAGATTTTTGGGTGGGGCAGAGACTTTTTGCCCGAAATTTTGTTTGCCTCTCATTAGCAGGACTACTAGCTAAGCGGAGCGCCACCATCGGTTGGCGCCTTGCGTACAAGAAAATTTCGGGTTTTAACCCCCCCCCCCCAGATGGCCGGAAACGGCACTTCCCGAGTGTCCTAAGCTGCATGTACCCAGCCTTGAAAGAGGGATATCATGTCTGCAATTTCTCAATTAATGAGAAAAAAGAGTTGAATAGAATGTAAACAGAAATTACACATGGTCGATTGGCGATCTTACATGTGGGTACAGTGTTTCCCCGACACGAGAATTTGATTTCCCTGGAACGGAAATGGATGAAAGATCCAATATATCATCATTATGATATTCTCATTTCTACGCGAAGTCAGTTACGCTGAGTTTACATACTATGCCCGAATTTCGTCAATTCGGACCGTATCCTGGATTTCCCGAATTTCCTTGACAAGGCATGAATCCTCCGAATTTCTGGGAGAGTGGAAACACCGTATTAATATCGAGATAATGCAATGTGCACAGTAACTTGAACTGTGAAGAACGGTTCCCAGTCCTCCATAGCAAGTCCCCGTTAGGTAAATACAATGCCTAGGCGCGAAACTGCCTGCCAGTAGCTACCGCGTCACTCGAGAACCAGGCTTTCTTAATTAATTTGACTGAAGTGCCACATGAGAATTTGTGGTGACTGAACTTGCGCCAGTGACCGCCGTCCTGGGGGAGGGGTCGCCTCCCCCTTTTGAAAATTTTTGTGTTTCAGAGAGGGCTCAGATGCAAAATGGTGGATCGTTTTGCCCCATTTCCAAACCAAATTTTTCCACAATATTTTCGTAAATCTTCTTGGTTAACGCAACATTCGAAAACATCTCGAGGTGGGGAATTTTTCGTCAGATTCAAGAAACTACCAAGAAAAAAACAATTTGCACTTACCTAGTGGCTGAAGTGGCATTTAGAAGATCTGGCATCTTGGAAAAATCAAAGCACTAATCGTGCGCAGTGCACTGACTGTTTACTAGTAAAAATAAACTTGAGTAACTTGGTTAGGAATTTAACTTTTCTGTGAGACTAATTTTTTATTGGGCTTTTTAAAGTTGTTGTTTAAATTAATTTTTTAATTTTCTTCTAGTATTTTTTGCGCGCTGCCCCAAATCACGTCGCGAGCCACAAGTGGCGCGGGCCGCCATTTGAGCAAATCTGCTGCTCTATACAATGTGGAACACAACATAGGCACATGCGTGTATGAGGGTTTATGGACGCAAGATTCACTCAATGGCAGCACTATCAATTCACAATATACCTAAGCAGTCATAGTGCATGGCTGAAAAGAAAATCCTAAATTATCAGTTTTTGTTTGCATTTCATGAGCGACCAAAGTTTGGTTACTCGCATTACGGAAAAAGACATGAAAAAAAGTGATGGCAGTTAAAAGGAAATATTGTGTTTGTTTTACAGAAAATTTGCATATTTTTTTAACCATTATTAATTGATACAGAATGACATACAATTCAAAATTAGGCAGTACTGTAGCGTTCTTATCAAGAAATAAGGCTCACACAGAAAGAAATTCAGGGGGTATTTGTTGCATAAAAGTAATTTGTTCACCCAAACTTTCAAAAATTCAAGTGATGCAACATCCGTTACTCTGGCAATGCAAAATATTTTGAGGAAATAAAGCTATTGCTAAAGGTTTTTGGTGAGACTGAACGGTTTAAATATGATTTAAGGTAGTTTCTTTGGATGCCATGTTGGTGCATTTTAAATGCAATATTTCCCTTTAAATTACATGTCTCCTCTGTGTGAACCAGGTCAATTTAACCGGTTATGCACGTTTTGCATCTAAGGTGTAAAGGTATCCATTAATGGTAAAAATTATTAAAGGGGCTTTTTGAGTTGGTTCACAAAATTCATGTTTTTTTCACATCTGTTGAGATTTACTCACATCTTGATAGTAAATGATCAAACTAAGAGATTCTGTACATCTGACTTACTTCTGAAATGACAATGACAGTTAAATGAATGATTAAAATCATTTATTTCAAATCTGTGACCAGACACTTTTTACCATCGTATAGTAATGATATATGCATTCCCTGTCCAATAAAACTAAAATATCTCACATTTTCAGTAACTGTAGGAAGTGAAACATGGGTAATGAGGCTAATTAGAAGCACTGTCATGCAATGATTTCTGGTTACTCGCGTGACGGTTACTCGCGTAACGGTTACTCGCGTTACATTTTGTCTGCTCTATCAGGACAACTTGAACATCCAGTTAAAATACACATAATCACTAGAAATGATGAAAATTTATGGCAACATATATTTATGTACAAAAAACAGTTCATTAACACGTTCATCATTCCCTCAATTCCCACACAAATACCATTTATGCCTGCCCGAGGATTCCCCTGGTGCTTACAGGTAATTCCAGAGGTGGTCGCTTTGTAGTAAAACTGTCATACAGTATTACCATCTCACACTTTTCTGTCCTGTGAGCATCATGAGGTCATGGAAACAATCTTATGCAGAAGGCTTGTGCTACTCTAATATTTCTGTAGTAAGGTACCATGCTGCCTTATTAGTTGTGACTAAACAGGATCACGATTCCTACAATGACATCATAAGTGAGACTGAAACATACACTACAGCAGCAACAACTAGCCTGCTACAGTGTATATCAATGAGAACACCACTAGGATTACATTACAGGCTTTTCAATGAATGAGGTGATAAACTTGTTATCATTTTCAGAGAATCACAGAGCTCAATTGCAGGGAAAACAATAAAGAAAATATAGTGACCAAAAGAGTCTGTTCAAGTACAACACTCCATTAGAACATGTCAATGAAGACAAATGCTGACTCCATAATATGATTTTTGTGCATATTTTGACTAACTTTAGTTCCCCCGGCAGCATGACTCCAAGGAAAGTTGAATCGCTGCTCGATTCCTGGTCAGATGTTGCAACTCTGAGGTAGCGTTGGTTATCTACCCAAGCTTATATCTGGGATTATGTTATTGCTGTGAAAAAATACCATACAGACCACCTGAAACAGTTCCCTTGACTTTTCCATTGTCCTAAACAGCTTGGACTTGCACCCATGAATGCCTAAATTTCTTAAAAGTCTCTTGAATAGGTAATAAGTAAAAGTATGTCCCTGTGATTATATACACAAATAATTTAAGGTAGATTCTCAACAAAATAGCGAAAACAATTGTCAACATACTGACGCATTTAATAGCAGGCAATATGACTGAAAATTTTACGTTTTTTATTTAAGGAATAAATCGCATTTGGTGAACTATTATAGGTAAACAAACCGCCAAGACTCCAGATTTGACAAAATAATGGATGGGCTTGCATACATGTACAATCCTTGAAAACCAACCTCAACATGACCTGATACAGTAGGTGAATTGTTTGCCTAACCTGTTGCAAACACACAACACCCAGTTCTAAGTAGTTAATTAAATAATTTCCAAACATACAATGTGACATTCACCTCATGATCCATGTTTTGGATGTCTGGAATACATGGAGACACACAACCAAAGGGGCAAGTAGGTTGTGCATGATCAGTATTTAACATCCTTGACCACCAACTTGCCAGCATTTTTCATCTCAAACTTGTTGCATATTATGATGCATTTTTGGTTACACTCAACCATCTGACATCACCTAATGCAGATATTACCAACTATAAGTATTATTACAGAAAGTATGATCTTGGTAGGCCACACTTTTATAAATCTTACAAGTTTTGTTACACTGACATAATTTGAAAATGTTGGTTACCCGCGTTACACATGGTCTGGTTACTCGCGTTACATTTTTTGAGTCTTCACCAATTCACCATACAATAGACTTAAATGTCACATTCATGGTCCACATTGTGTGGTTCATTCTACTGGAGGAAAATAATAAGTTTCACATATAAGAAACAAAGGCATCAGGAGAGAGGGAAAAATCATGTTTTCGGTTACTCCGTTACATTGGCTCAGTGATACACGTAGCGTGTGGTCATCATTAAATATTACACACTGTGTGAAATCATTTCCACTTTGTATTATAATACCAGACAGGTGAAGCAGAGAGGTATTAGAAAAGCCAAGAGACCTTAAGTCACAATTCTTCATTGACACACCACAGAGTACTGAAAATTCATGAATTTCTTGAAAGTTTTACTGCATTTATTTCAAAATACGAGGATTTCTTCAGTAGGTGATATCTTTGTGGAAAGTTTGTCAATTTTAATTTTTCTTTTTGTTACTTATCCTATGAGATATTGCCCATCAAAAAAGGTTAATGACAAGAAAAAATATTGTTTTGAAAATTCCAAGCCTTTGTGCACTTTGTCACGGAATTGTCCAGAGGGATAATCCCTTCACTTTCAAAAGCTGGAAATATGTCCTCCCCTTCCCCCACCTGTTGACGCCCATGTGCCCGGGCGGCGATTCGGGAGGACAGAGGACATGTTCCTCTAATATATTTGAAAAAAAAAACGCTCATTGACTTTCATTTTTCACACATAAGTAAATCATTTGAAAATGGGCTCATTTACCCTCCCACCCCCAATATTGAGAACAAATCACCGAAAAGGGGGGGGGGCATGTGTACTGCACACTGCATGGCTCACTACTGACAGAGGGAAACCTCAGATTATCAGAAAGGTATACCGCACAGCGGCATGGAAAGTGTCAAGAAGCTACTGCAGTGCCATCAGTGACACGAAATTTGCCTTGGGAAATGAAACTAAATATTGTAGGAGGTACTTAAGACAGTTATTGAGATAGCAATCGCTAAAAGTATGCTTTGTTGAGGGACTTTTTAAATTTGCGGAGCAAAAGAACATGTCCTCAAAATATTCATCAGCTTACAAGGAAATCTTTGTGTTTGGGGTAACATCTAGTAGTTTTATGTCTTCGTCACTTAGTATAGCAACTTTACGCCAAGCTTTGCTTATGAAACTATAATGAAAAATACTTTACACTTCGACAAACTTCTGTCTGTTGACCAGCAGATAACCGCCATATTGATGAACAATTAAAGCTGAGGTTGCGTAACTTTATATAACGTACATTACTGTAAAACGCACTCAATGGCGCTGTAAAAATAAAAAAAAAACGAAAAAAAAAAAAAAAATAACGAAAACTAAGTATGATTTAAAAGCTTTAAAGACAGATTTGCATCACCCTAAGTAGTTAGTTCTAGCTCCGCCCAAAACTGCCTTTAGCTTCTCCTTGTGCAGACACAAACATGGTTTATTGCTTAACGCCATAACATGGTGAGTATACAAGGCCCTAATGTGTAAAAACACTTTGCATGCTGTGTACTATGAGCTGCTCTGCATCTTTTGATTTTTTTTAACTTTGATGTTAATGAAAGAGTAGTCACCAACCGAGGCTTTTGCTTACCCCTAAGTAAAAGTCATACTTGGGGTGATGCAAATCGCTCTTTAAAGATTGTACGGTGTCAGACTAATATACGGGTAGAGCATTTCGCAACCTAGTACCAGTGAAGCTAAAAGAATTATCCGCAAAGGACTTGCGACAATGGGCGTCCGCAGAAAATAAATCAGAAGGGCAAAACTTTTAATAGATCAAATCAGGGGGAATTTTTTACGACCAGAAAAGAGCGTAATTGCTAAATGTTGGCGCCTTTTACATCGGTGTAGCCAGGAATTTGCCGCCGAGGCCGAAACCTGTAGGCAAACCAGGGAGTTGCAACTCCCTGAGCAAACTATCTAAGCGTAGCGCCACTATAGTTTGGCGCAAAGCATCAAGCAAATTTTGGCCGAAATGTCTCCCAGATCGCTGAAAGTGGCACATCCAAGGCCTCGTGAGTTGCATCTAATCATTTTCCATTTTGAGATCTCATGTTCCTGAAATTTTCTAGCGATATCATAAAAAATGTTGATGTTATTCTTTCTTCAAGATTTTATTCAAGTTTTTTTTTATTTGGGGAGGCAAGTGCCCTCTTGCCCCTCCCCCCGGACGCCTATGCTTGCGACTAGTTAAAAGGAATGAGCAGTAGCCACAAATTAAGTTTGGCAACATGAACTACATAGTACAAATTTTCTCGGGTTCATTGTCCTTACAAATATCAAACAAGATGTGTCCAAATAAACATGTCACATATTAAGTAGTTAGTTATTCTAATTGAATTGAATATTTCAGTACGGTATCAAAGATAAAAATAAAACTGTCTAGACTATCTGCGTGACGTATTATTACGTAATCATGTCTGGAAACGATACATTAAATCTCATAAGCAATTGTACAGTAGCTTTACTGTGCACTCAAGCTTTCCCACGGATTGACTGGTACCAACTACTAACACTAATATTCTTCAGTTCAAACCAGGGAGCTGCCACTTTAACCAGAGTGTTCACGTGTCTCTAGGCACCTACCTCCCTGGAACCATGAAAGATTAAGGTGGCCCTTCCAATGCTCCGCTCGGGGAGTCGCGTGCAGCGCCCTGCGGCTACGCAGACTAATGCCCAAATTGTAATTATTGGCTTAAACTAGCCTGTGCTGGCAGGTAGGGTGTTTTGTTTAGCTTCCGTAAACGAATATTCAGTCCATTCATTTAGATTTTCGTGTAGCATGTAAAAGCTGGATGAAAGGCTTCCGCCCTCTCAGGGCTCGTGGTACCCCGCGGAGTAGACTGTGTTTGCTCAGCTCCTCAGCTTCCCAAACCACCGTTGGCAGGTTGGGGATATGTTTGAACAAGGAATATGCCGTACAGCTGTATACGATTGTCACTCGTTATTCCGAAATGTTGTTTTACCGAAGGGTCGTTTTTCCGAATTGAAAATAAGGGTCGTTATTCCGAATACTTTGAATGCTGCAGAATGGTAACGATCCCTATCCTCTATTCGGAATAACGACCCTTCGGAATAACGACCCCTATTCTCGTTTCGGAATAAAGACCCTTCGGAATAAAATCCCTTGAGAATAACGATCCAAATGCTATATTCGGAATAACGACACTTCGGAGTAACGACCCTTCGGAGTAATGATTAGACCCCCTGTATACATAGGCAAGTCCTCAATCCGACAATATGGCCAAGTATTCGGCCTTAGTGGGGCTCTCCGCTTCCGCCATATTGAGCTGCCTTGTTTCGTAGCGAAAGCTGACCTTCGCAGCAGTCTCAGCATATTTATCACTTAAACATGTACCCTTTTCTGCTTTCTAAAGAATATGTTGCGGGTAATAGAATTACACCTAATGCATGGGTGCCAGAAATGTTAATACTCGTTTGTCAGGAGGCCAAACCGATGAGTTAAATCAAAACTTGGTTTGCTCCTCGAGCAAAGCAGTAGCCGGCAATTTATGTATTTTGTACCAGACTGTGTCATGGGAGTGTTGCGTGTCATTTCATTACCTTTTGGACATATAAACTTCCATACATGTAGCTGAATCAATTCGACATGTTAGCAACATGTCCAGCGATGACACAACATACCGCATTGCAGATCTCCAGTTTGTTAATAGGTTTACCGCCGAGGTTTTAAAAAGTTTTGGGCCGTGGGACACTTTTGTTTGCCTTCCCGGCGGACGTGTATTGCTCCATCACCCACACTGACTGCACTCGCCATACCAACGCCCGCAAACTTTCGCAAGAATTCTTTGCAAACTGCGTTAAAACTGTACGCTATAAACTTTTCATCGATCACAACAAACAAAAATTATAAATATTCAACGGTAAAACGACTAAAGCAAGTCTGATTACCATGCTGTTTGGAACGACAAATGTCAATGGGGATTTAGTGTGTGATTTTGCCCGCTTCAACTCACACAATGTAGTCCCATTGACTTACTGTGTAAAAGTGAACGTTGTAGCTGAAGGCTTTTCGTGCAATATGAATATTCATATATTGAAACTAATCAACAGTCGAGAGGTAAAATCAAATTGGCTCATGAATATAACGAAATTGGATGATCTCTGTCATTGTTCGCAGGTGTTAGGGTATGTACGTCAAAAGAGAAGTACATATTCGACACCTGCTATGAAGGTAATACTTTTGCTTGAATTTTCACTTTATGAAAATTGTAGCTCTAGAACCTCATTTAGGGGTTTGATTTCTTAATTAAATTTTGGGCTCCTCGAATCTTTCGGGGCTATAATAATACGCTTCATACTTGAGCCGCAAATGGCCCGAGACCGCCACTGTAGAGTGCAGAACCTATAGCGTCTGCCGGCTCTACTCCACCCACCCTATCGACGTTTCGGAGGAGAGCTTGAAATACTTTCAAGGGGGTGAAGCTGTGTTATCTCGATAGTTGAGAAGGGTCGAGGGGTCTTTGGTCCACGAGCAATCTTTGCCACGGGGATTACCATCCTGCCAACAAGATACAGAAATTAAGATGCTAAGTTTACCGATAAGACCTTATGCATAGCATAGCGACGGCGTATAGAGGTATTTCATGTGGCGTTACGCGATTGGGATTGCCCGGCAGTGAAGAGCAAAACACTCGCGCGGTAAGCGTATTTACAGCACACGCGTACGGTATAACCACAGATACTACTGTGGCACAAATTCAACAAAATATACGCTCCCCTGCCCTTCAAAACCTAAGAGACGAGCAATCGCGCGACGTTGGTGAAACACCTCGATAGGTCCAATCAGGGAGTTTCCCCTTGTGGCAACACCCTGGTCCAATGGTCCCGCTTTACCTACCATTGGTGGCAACCCAGCTTTAAGCTGCAGGGTCACCTGCTCATACAGACTGCCAGATAGGCCTAAGTGCTTTTTCCAGATGCACGGCACTGCTGTTTGTCATTTTTAAAAAGTCTTGTTACAGTAAAATTAACCCAAACATCCATAGGCTTAGGAAGCGGGGACTGTGGGACCTCAAAACCCCGATTCAAACAATTGTGGGCTTATTGTATGCTTCTGCCCCAATTGTTAGGAACAGGAACCTTTATTCGTCCCTCTTTGAAATATATCGAAAAAAACTTTTTCAATAAAATATCAAACTTTTCAATTCGTTACTTTAAAAACTACACAAAATGTAATATCAAATTGCATCCATTCAACTTTTTTCCAAAGGAGAGGGAACAGCCTCTTTTCTTAAAGAGGGATTTGTATCATCCTTTTCTTAAAGAGGGACTTGCATTGTATGACTTTCAGTTGGGGGGTAAGCAAAAGTCTCAGTTGGTGACTCACCCTTTGATTGACATCAGAGTTAACAAATTTCAAAAGATGCAAAGCAGCTCATATTGCACAGCATGCACAGAGAATGTCTTCATTATACATTAGGGCCTTGTATATACTCACCAGGATATGGCTTAAAGCAATAAACTGTGTTTGTGTCTGCACAAAGGAAAAGCTAAAGACCGTTATGGACGGCCACTAGAACTAACTTCGTTTGGAAAATTGGACCTGTCTGGGATGAGACAATTTCCCCTTTAAAACTCTCTCTCAGGACGGCAGTCTAAAACTTTAAGCCCGGCCTAAAACCCACCCACCCACCCGGCCCGCTACGAACAAACAGTGGCGTCACCAAGGGGGCCAGGGGACACGTGCTCCCTGGAAAACCTTGTGCCCCCCGTGTGCCCCCACCCCAACTGAGATTTGAGATTTTCAAAAAAATATAGATCTAAGTTCTGTAGTCAGAGTATTCGACTACCTGCAGGTTTCATACGATTTGATTCTTCTTAGGACAAGAAAAGGCAGCAATTTGTATTCTTTCGAATGACAAAATCGACCCATCTCACAAAACACACGGTGTTCACTGATGTGTCGGAGGCTGAGCATCGGTCCTGGTAATCCATCCATAACCCTCGCCGCCACAACAGGTGTGAATAAAGTGTAGCGGTAATACGTCCGCTTCGCCGACTAGATGACTCATTGATCAAAACAGTGAATAATGCTGTCTCATACGTGCAGTGGAATGCCTGCCGCTTGCGTTGCCAACTGTGGTGCAACCAGGGGCGTCGATCGGGGGGGGGGGACAGGGGGACATGTCCCCTCCACTTTTGGTCCGGGGGACATAATACAAAATGTCCCCCCCCCACTTTTCGCTGCCAGGCTTTTACCTTTTATAAGTCATAATCATGGGCGTAGGAGCCCAATTTGATATAGGGGCTGTAATGACTTGCCCGAAAAATGTAACTAAAAATTTTTCGTGCGCTCCGGGCGTTCAACCTATAAATGTACGTATTATAGACATGCATCGGGTTTACAATCAGTAATAATCAGTGACGTAGCCAGAATTTATCTCACAGGGGGTCATGTAGTATATGTTGTGTGATTACTGGCCAGGGGGAGGGGACACTTCTTCCCTTTGAAAATTTTTGAAAAGATAGGTGCCCTTACATGCAGTCTAGTACCACATAATATACACCTTTACAGCGATGAAACAAATTATCAAACTAGTGGTTCCCCCCCCCCCCACTTTTGAAACTCGATCTGCGCCCCTGGGTACAAACTCAGTGCTAGCCGTTTCGATGAGACTGTTCTGTATTTTCTTCTTTGAAAAAAAGAAACAATTCCAGTAAATTTTGAAAGAGAAATATGTGAAATAAAATTCTATGCTCACTTTAGTCCCGTATGACTCCAATCACTCAGTTCATGGATCATGAGAATTTCACATTAATCGAAAATTCCTCTGTTGAACGAATATTTGATCGTTGATTCGACATTACAAATGCACGTTTTTCACTTTCACGAGAATTTCTCAACCCATGCGTATTTTTTCAATTTCCTAAAAATTCGCAAATTTTTCAACACAAATTTTTCTTCAAAAGGTAACGTATGCGGCACCAAATTGCATGTAAGGACACCCAATTTTTCAAAAATTTTCAAAGGGGAGGGTGTCCCCTCCCCTTAGGCCCCTCCCACAGTTCAGCGATAACACAACATACCGCATCCGCCACTATCTAGTTGTGCCCCCTCATCGAAATGTTGTGCCCCCCAGAATAAAAAGTCTGGTGACGCCACTGCAAACAAAATACGGTACGGCTATGCTAACATGATGAAGTATAACAAATTAGTAAAAGAAAACAGAATCACTATCTTCGATACATTCTTTCCACCATTTTGTTTGTCACTACAGTGTGTCACCATGTACAAAATGATGACTCAAGTAAGTCTGCTTTAATTTCACAAAGCACAATCAGTTAAATAGTTTCAATACATAGCTCTTTGAAAGTTGTTTCCATTATTTCCTGTGTTACGTCATGCCACCATTGTCAAGGTACCGTACATCACAAATAAACATTTAGGCAGTTAGGATGTTTATTGTGAGAAATTGTGTAACATAAAAACAAAACAGTTCCTCGGGGATACTCATCAAGAAGAGAAAGAAATACATTTCAGTTTGCCGTATTTTTTACTCCATTTTGACACCGTAGACCTGCTTCAAGTGCTCCAAGATTTATTCTGGAGGGCAATTAAGTTTTAATGAGAATATCATTTGAATGTTTTAAATCTATTTCCTTTACAAGTCACTTGAAAACATAAAACAAATATTTCACATCGACAGTAAACAAAGGAGTTACCTTGAATACTATGGGTTCACCAACTCATTAACAAAAAGTGTCATATGTGATGTAACAGGACCAATCCAAATTTAGGAAATCCCTGAATGTGCTTTCCCAATGCCGAAAAAAGATAAGAAAGGCTTTGGTTCCTTTTCGTCGGATGACATCCATTTTTTTAATGTTTATCACAAGATGGCGACAAAAAGTTGATATAAGGGTTTGTGTCTCATTTAAATCAAGGGGATAATCTTTAATCTATCAAGAAACTAGTCAACTCTTTTGTAAATGATTTCATTTCACTATTTCAGTTAACCAATTTGTTTCTTTGCAATAACAAAAATGTACATTTACAGGATAAAAAGTTATTTGCACAAATTAATAGAGTTGTGAATGGATTTGCTCTTTAAATACTTCAATTTTGGCAAACAAGATCGCTCTCTTCACTTTACAGAATGTTGGCTTATGAAATCAGGGAGTCGCATAACTTCGTAGCAGGTGTTGAATATGTATGCCTCTTTTAATGTACATAGTTACCTGTGCCGCCAGTATAGGTGAAGGAGTAATACACGTCCCCCGGGAGGGCAAGGGAGTCGCTAGAAAATACACACTTGAAAAACAAGTCTGGATGCATTGTAAAGAAAATACTTGAATCTACGAAGCGGGTCGTAAATATTCTTCTCATGAAGTAAGGTATAATGCTCTATGGACTTAATAAACAAGGTGTGTAGGGTGTCTTGTACTTGGTCGACCTTCGAAAGGTGAAAAGTTCACTAGCTTTCCAGACAGTATTACGTAATCACGTCGGACTTATTTTGGTCTGCTGGATAACATTCAATCAATTACAGTTGTTATTCCCCCCATTGGAATCGAAAAACGACACCGTCCAGCCGTCACAATAACATGTCACTCGTCAACTTCTGCCGCTGTGCATCCAGACTTTGAGAGAGTTGAATTACGTTTGGGAACATTCCGCCCTCTTATCCCACTAGTATAATTAGCTAAGCAGAATTGAACAACAATGGAAACGCATTCGGTTCATTGTTGTGGAGGAAGCAATTGATATGTTTTGGAAGTGATGAGCGTACTCAAATAGAAGGTCCAACTATCGCTTACTTCGTCAAATTACACTACTTTCCAGAGATCCCAGTTCCCTTTTCAACAGGTAGCAATATTTAGTGCGTCCGTATGGAAAGCCGTTTTAGCATTTAATCAGGAATTTCGGATATCTTGAATTAAGTTTAGATATCTCAAATTATGCACAATTTTAGAATATCTGCAATAAAACTTAAGATATCTAATATTCATTTCGAGACATCTGAAATAGAATTCGAGATATCTAAAACAGAATTCGAGATATCTTAAATTGAATTCAAGATATCTGAAATAGAATTCGAGATATCTGAAACTGAATTCGAGATATCGGAAATTGAATTCAAGACATCTAAAATAGAATTCAAGATATCTAAAATTGAATTCGAGGTATCTGAAATAGAAATCGAGCTATCTAAAATAGAATTTAAAATATCTAAAATTGAATTCTAGATATCTGAAAAAGAATTCAAGATATCTTAAACTGAGTTCGCGATATCTAAAATTGAACTAGAATCTGAATTAGAATTTTAGATATCTGAAATTCGTGGTTATTTCGAGATATCTGCAATTATTTTAAGATATCTGCAATTGTTTTAAGATATCTGCAATTATTGTAAGGTATCTAAAATTCACTTCGAGATATCTGAAATAAAATTTGAAATATCTAAAATCAATTCGAGATATCTGAAATTCCTGATTAAATGTTAAAACGGCTTTCCATGCTATGCGTCCGAGCAGGTGTCAAATAGCAACTCTCTGGTCCGAGGTTGTAGTGAGTAGTACCGTACTTCCATAGTGTGTGCAGGGAGCTGCTATTTGACAGCTCCCTGGTATGTGTCTATGTGTGTGTGCGTATGTGTGCAGGAAGGTTCTGTCAGGGAGATGCGTCAGGGCGGTGCGTTAGAGCATGGCAGAACTACCTCCGTGGTACACTACTTCCATGGTTAGAGTAGCACCTCCTAAACATCTGTTAAATATTATCAGGGATGGTACTACCTTGGAGGTAGTACTTCCATGGCCATAATATTGTAACGGTTTAGGGGTCTGCGTGGTTCTTCTCAGTAGCGTTTTGACTTGCAGGGTGGAACTCTTAGCCTAAGGTCTTGTACTTTGATTGGCCACAACGCGAAGAGAGGCAAGAAAGGCACGCCAAGACGACTCAAATCTGCAGCGTTCTCTGTAAAACTTGTATTAAAACCGAATCTCACTAAATGTTAAAATTCTCCAAGGCTAAAAACAACGCAAATACAACTTCCTTGAAGCTACAGACTGACAACTAAAGGGCTATTAAAACCTGCCGCCAGACCTGGAATAACTTCCCAGAGAGGATCCTTTCCTTTTTCTGTTTTGGAGAGAACTGTTTCAAGTTGTTTACATTGACTAATTTAAACTTACTCTAAACAATAGGACGGGGGAATGCACTACTTTTTGCAGTCAAATAAGATCACAAATACATGAATATTTATGAACTGTACACAATAAACACCTGTACGCTAGATTCAAGCCACTCGATCTATCTCTGGCAGTCATAGATTAATAAAAACATGTAGTTAAATAAGTCTTAAAAGCTGCACATATAGTAGACAATATCCCAGTAAACACTTTAATCCCCAGGGTAACAATAATGCCTTATACTCTCAACTTGTATCACTTTTTTTTACGCAAAACAGAACATTACATCATGCTACATAAGTGATTACATAATGTTACATGAAAATACGGATCAGCAGAAATAAGCTACGTGAAGGGACAATGATCTTCCAGGGGACTGGGGATAATCTCTAAAACAGGATCATCCCCGTTGAATAGAGAGACGCCTTGCGGAGCGGCCCCACATAATCCCAGGAGCTCCACATAATCCTGAGGCGCTCCGCACAGCCTATTTTACAGCGTTACAATATCATGGAGTTCCGAAGGGTACTAGCTCCACCTCTCTAATGTGTGTGTGTATACTGTGTGTGGAGGGCAGAGTAAGATGGGATCAGCGGCGTAGCTAGTGGGGGCGCTTAAGGAAGGGGAGGGGCAGCGTATTAAGCCCCCAACAAGTCTCTTGCCCGGACGCCGCACAGGATTTCCAACTCCGGGCCAATTCCGAGTCCAACCGTTTGACAATGTAGCGGCTCATACAAACGATTTTCGTTCTGCTAACAATTATACGTATAATGAAAACGGCGGGCACTTTTCAGGAGTCACTGTCATACTCTTCCTGACCCTGTAATTAAGTTGACTGCATGTGACTATTTACTTGTTAAATTGTGCACCAATAATATTGTTGCCTTGTCATATTGATGAAAACTTTCATTTTTGTGGTCTCCACTGGAATCGGCTCCGAGTCCAAGCTCAGCTGAGCCCATTCAGGGCCAATTCCGATTCCGTGACCTCCCATTCCGGGCCAATTCTGAGTCCGGCGAAAAACGGACCAGAGGCCGGAATCGAGTCCGAGTCCAGACTCGGATGTGTACAGCACTGTAAATAGGTATATGATGATTTCACATTTGAAGCCCGCCCCCACAACAATTATGGCTACGTTCCTGGACCGTGGGGTCGTATATTGCAAATCTAAAGGAGAGGTAGTCATATAGAATGCAGGTATGAATGAGTAGAACATTCTTATGCTGCAGGCTTCTATACGGCTCTACTCGAATACATTTTTCTGTACTCATATAATCGCTATCGTAGTCGCACTCAATGAATTGGAATTTCAGGTTTTCTTACTCTTACACCAGATTTGAATTCTTACTATACATTTTTTCAGAACTTTATACTCGCATACTCTTACCTAAGGGTACAGACATAGCCGTACGAGTCGGGGGCTGTGGGCTGCAGCCCCTTTTTGGACAGAAATATTGCTATTTAGGGCAAAATGTATGTTATTTTCGTTCAGCATGCAATAAAATTTCTTTCAAAAGTTCTTCAGCCCCAAGTTAAAAGCCAGTCCCGTACGCTTTATATTAAAGACAGCCATTTTCAGCATACTGAAATATTTTTTGGTAATCCTGCTTTGCGGATCGTTGAACTTCTTTCAAAATTAACGATTGTTGATGTATGACGGTTTTGTATGATAAATAAGGTTTGTTAAAAAAAGACCTTACAACTATTAACGCAAACTCAATGCGCCGTACCATATTTACAACACAACGAATGTGAACTAAAAGCATGAGGCAACATATATGTGAATACTTCTAAAGTTGTCCACGTGGTGTTTACTTATTCATGTTATAGAAACGATATTTGTCATGTTCAATTTCAATCGACAATGTAAAATTTCCATGGGTCTTACATATTAGTACACTGCTCTGTGTAAGTTATTACGCTACATCCCCTCGACATTTATCAAATTTGGAGACGAAGGTCCACTGCTAGGCCGAAATCTAGGGGTGTCATGACCTATTCTGCCACAGTAGGGAAGCCCATTCACAGGGGCAAAGATTAGCCAAAGATCTAATTCCGCACGTGTAAGGCTCTTTAGATGAGATTGCACGATTAAGCACGAATAATAACAGGCTACACATATTATAGGCCTACGCCCGTCTTGACAGTGGTCTCATTGCTTTTACTGTAGTAGCACAGTGCCTACTGAGGCGTGAGGGTCCTATGTCATCATGCACAATGTACACTCCGTTAAGGGTTTAACTTTTATTCTACTTAAAGCAGGGAGGTGAATAGTCTTCTTATACGTAGACAGTCAAGCAGACTCCAAGTCTGTTATGTAAGAGCTGTCCCTAGATAAAGTTGAAACCAAGACAACGAGCAGTTCAACGATGCAGTTTATCTAGTGGCAGCCCCCTGATCACAGCAAGGCGATCGATATCTTGGATTTATAAATCCACATGTTGGTAGGCTACATATGCTTGAACAAGGGACACAGGCTGTGAGCTACCGGCTAGACACTTCTGTGGATGTATGTAGACAGGCACTCCGATAGCATACAAGGGCCAACTTATGAGTCATACTTCTCTCTAGTGTGTAAATGCTAACGCCCCTGGTTTCCTTTCAGGCAGGCTACTGTAACTTGACCCGCTGAGCTATAGATAGTCACGTAGGTAGAGTTGACGGGTCCGGGTACTTATTGTCCACGTATTTACAACAACTTTGTGGAAAGGGCAATTTCTTTCGGGATATTTGGTCCAGCTCAGCCAAATCTATACGACCTCCTAGCCAGCAAGATGAGCTGAATTCAAACCAGCTGCAAGAGGCTTGCTGGTCACTGCCGTACAGTCCGCCCTAATACAATACACTAAGTTGTACAACTCATCGTATCTTACAAGTTATAGTTGACAGTGAACATAAAGACAGCTTATTACTCCAACACCCCATTGGTCCTACAGTAATAGTTTTAATTACAGGGAGCTGAAAAGTTCCCTGGTCCTACAAAGAAAACTTCCATTGACTGAAATTCCAATTGGCTGTATTACCAAATGGGGTAAAGGATCAGCGGGCTGAAATATTACAGGGAAATTTTCAATAGGGGATTAAAATTCTGTTAGCCTCTCCGAGCCCAACATTTTTCGCATTGTGAGCTCGTCCTGCTGGATCTTTGCCCAGGCGTAGCCGTAGGCGTATGAGGCGGAGGGGTGGGGTGCGCCTCCAAATTTTTGGACAACTCCAAACTTCTGGTAGAATTGGTAGAAATCGGGATGGCACCGTTCTTGTTGAAAACCATGTACGTGTGTAGGTAGCGCATTAGTCTGCTAATTAGTCCTCCATTGCCTGACACCCTAAATTTGGTCCGACTCGTGGCCTCGGGAATGTTATCACCCAGCTTGTTTATGAAGCTGCCTCTGGCCCCATTACCGCTGTTGTTAAAATTCCTTCCAAGTTTTCTTCTTTGAACTATTCCTTTTTTAACTTCAAAACACTGGTCAAAACATATCCTTTGAATTTAAGGAAATTCAAAAAGAGGGCGCTAGTGTCAATTAGTAAAAAATGAAATTCGTACCATTGGAACCTGCCAGTGTTTGAATTGCCCGTGTATTACACCTATATTGGCTGCACTCGTTAGAGTATGTACGTCGAAAGAGGAGTACATATTCGACACCTGCTGTAAAGGTAAGTTTTTAAAAAACTCGCTTAAGGAATTGAATAAATCGATGGATGCAACTTTAAAACATTTTTTTCTTGAGAGGTAACTATGTTAATCTTCCCTAGTCACAACTTTTCTCTCTATGCCACTTTCAAATGTTTCTAGGGGAAAACTCACTTTCGATATCCTGTTTGGACGTGGCCTACACAGCAGACTGTACGGCATATTCCTTCTTCAGACATATCCTTGGTTTGGGAATCTGAGGAACTGAGCAAACAGAGTCCGCTCCGCGAGGTAGTTTGGATGCCAAGATAGGCCTTTTTAATTTTTATTCCATTTATTTGATTCCCCAGCAACTTGACAAATGTAAACAAACATGTGTACAAATGTACATTGATTAAGAAATATCCGGTCATGCAGTTTGAAATATTAAAATAATATCATTTAGTGTAACGAATGAAATAGGCCTATTTCTTTACATACCGTAACAACGGGTTTTGCTCTTTAGCGAAGATAATAATTACATAATTGATAATTGTAAGTTGGGGAAGGTAGTGATTGCAAAACCCATGTGACATGAACTGGGAAATCACCATGGCAGTACGCAACGAGGAGGGGTGGGGTGAGTTGTGTAGTTGCCCCTCCCTTTAAGGAAATTTTCAATTAAAATGTTTCATTGGTATTTGAAATCTTTGATTATTAAAATACCAACAGATTGTAAAGAAGCAACTTGTGAAGCAAGAAAACTGTCATTTCGAGCAATATATGAAGATGCTGTTGAGCTCTTCTACGCCCGCCGGGCCTACCCGGGCTAAAATTTTCCGCGTACGGCCATAGCAATCACTCCTTAATGAAACAGTGACACTTGTAAACCATAGTTAAATACAAGTTACCCAAACCAGGCTTCATCAAATCCCACTCCCGCCAACTTCGGGCAAGCAAAATATCACTTAGGCAAGTGCAGTGCTCAGTACCGTAAGCAGGGGTGGCGCCAAGATTTACCCGACGGGAGGGGGGGGGCAAACGCAGCAACTCGATTGCCCGACAAAGGCGACGGGTCGCCAAAAGGATGTTGAGAGCAATATTTTCGAGGATGAGGAAAAGTTGGATTCAATCAAAGAAAATTTGGACTTTAGTTGAAAGAAAATTTGAAAAAATTAAATTTTTATTGAAGTAAATTAACAAATTTTGAGTTTTTATTGAGGAAATTTGGAATTTTTGGGGTATAACTGAAGAATGTACTCTTTCTAAGAGAAAATCAAGCAGATCACAAGGACGACTGACAGTCGTTGGGATTACATATTTTATCGTACGGATTAAGGCTCCCTGACGAAACTGAAAAAAATTCCGGGCTGGGGAGCCTTCCCGACGGGGATGTACCCCTTTTCACCCCTCCTGCTGCAGCTACTCATGCCGGTAAGGTTTCATATGGCATTCTCTACAATCTGTACGTTCTCTGTTTTTTATATATTAGTACTATAAATGAATTCACACGGAGAGAGTATTTATCAAAATGTTGTCCAATGTTGCTCAATGTTGTTCTATTTGTCCGCAAACACATTCTACGGTAAATGTGTCCTTCACGTCTTTATGCTAACACTTGCAATTCAACGTGCTTATATTAAAGACAATGACAAACACTCGTCACCCCGAAGTATGATTTTAGTGTTGGGGTATCAAAATTCTCAGTTGGTGTCTGCTCTTTGAGTGACCTTTAAGTTTGAAAATTCAAAAGATGCAAAGTAGCTCAGATTCCACACAACCAGAGGTTAAGATTACACATTATAGCCTTGTATGCTCAGCAGGACATGGCCTTAAGCAATAAAATAGATTTGTGTCTGCAAAAGGAGGAGCTTAATGAGAAGAGCTACAAGTCACTTATGCATCGCTCCCATGAGCACTACGGAGCCGTACGATTTGGGTCCCCGTACGATTTCAAAGATGTTACGGGACCGTACGATTTCAAAGATGTTACGGGACCGTGCGATTTCTTCTACGTTCGAATCGTACGAGGGTTACATTCACAAGGTGTTCGGACAGTTTATGGGACCACATGACTACCTTAAGGGTCCGTGCATATTAAATGTTCAAGCCCACGTAGGTTTACCGCAAGGGGGCCGTACGAGCATTTTAGGATAATTCAAGGGCCTGCACGGGATCCCTAAGAAGTTCGTACGGCGCCCGCACGACGCTGGAACTATCTTTCGGGCACCACGAGGACGTGACTGGTCCACGTGCACGAGTCTCAGTAAACCCACAACAAACGAACTAGCAAACTTATCCCTTGCTCCACACAACAGGAGAATACACAATACGGTGCTTAAATCGCAAATAGTTGTGAAGGGATTAGAGGCCCCTTCAGGCCAGTAGCCAAGAATTTTTGAATGGAGGTGAACCGACAGCACAAAGGAGCACCGAAGAAGATAATGATTGTAGCCAGTGGTGCAACCACATGAAGGCTGTTTGGGAGAACCTGCACAGAGCTTGATATCTCAAGCTCACCACTGATAGCTTTAAGAATCATCGGGTTCTACGTTTGCACATGCGCGCGAAGCGCGCTAAAACTTTCCCTCCACTTGCATTACAAAGATGTGGAGAGTCTCTATGCACAAGTGAACAGAACATGGCTATATGATCATGATTACGTTTCTTCAGCACCCCAAGTGCAGGTGAAGAGTAGAATGCTTTGCTAACGGTAGGGTAACATGGGCTGCCATAAGGCCCTGGTGAGATCCAGATTAACTTTGGTGCCATCCAGGGGAAAAATCCCCGAAATGTTTGCGTCATGAACAAAATGGGAACAATAGCATGGAGCTTTTGGCGTTCTTCCGCGTTAGACTGAGAGCTCACCAAGCTATCCACAGGTCACAATTTAGTGTACAATTATCAAAACTAACTTATTTTAATTTTGCTTGAATAGCTTGTAACAGGATGAGCTGCACAGTTACCATACACGAAGGAAGCATTTTTGCATACATTTGTGGTACGGGTAAATTTAGGCTCAAACCATACAGTTATCACTTGCATATTACGAATACTACTCAAGGTATTCATTTGATTGATACTTAAAAACCCTCTTGATAACCGCTTTCTAACTTTGACTGTACACCTGCTAGTTTAGGCTAGACTGATGCACTTTTGTTTTGTGCCAGTATATATTCAAAAGTGATACAACGTGGATTGGAAGGATTGCGCGCGAAGCGCGCCGAAATTTTGCAGTTAGATAATTGGCCATAGTAAAACCTTCATGTAAGTTCAGTCAAGGGTGGTGAGATTTTCCCGACAGTGTGGCTAAGCTCCACGACGGAGCCAGTAACTCTAAGACCACAGAGAAAAGACGGGTTAACGAAAGGTTGGCAAATGCGAAATTTTAGGCGGGCGAAGCTCGCCGAACATTTGGGTATCTGATAAACGAAGTTTTGTTTTTATTTAGAGAAGCTGGAAATTTTTTGATATTAATTGAAGAATTTGCCCTTAAGAGCAAAACCAAGAAATTTGCCTGGGCGACTGGTTGTCGTTTCGTTACAAACTTATCTTACCGATTGAGACTCCCTGGTGAAAATGAAAAAATGTCCCTGATCAGGCTAAGCCTCCACCATTCACCCACTTTAACTTGGCGTCACGCCTGGGCTCAGCATTGAGCCACTTCTAATTTTCTTACAAGATATATTGGCACGATGGCGAGTCTGAACAAAAATTTTTCCACAAGTTAGGTTAAGGAGGGTACAACTTCGCATCGATGCAATTTCATGTCCCTCCGGAATCACGCCTACAATAAAGAACAATAATTGTGAAACTTTACAGCTGAATGAAAACAACGTTGTTTGGAACAGGCGGGACGTATAGCAAAAAGGAACTGGAGATGAAAGCGCGCGCAGCGTGCCAAAATCTTTGTAATTACAAAAAAAAAGTGTTACGGAAAACAAAATAGGCCTACGTTCCATCTTTAAACGCCTTTTGGGATCATTTTGAATCTTTCTGATTGATCGTCTGGAAGCATGCCGGGTCACAGTTCACAGGTAGTAAAAGTTTATTTTCGATCGATTTCCCAAATGGGGACACAACCGATGGCACTTGAGGAACGGCGGCCCCAAGCCCCTCCCCCCTGGCTACGGGCCTGGGCCTTTTCAATTGACCTCCGTCCACATCCATATAGGATTTTCAATAGTGCATGTGCCTTTAGTATACTCGTCCGTTTCGAAATCCCAAATGCGCCTCAAGGGACCCGTAGACACTCGTACGGGCCCCGTAATACATGCACGAGGTTCTTGGGATCTGACACGGGACTTCGCGGCATCTGTACGGTGTCCGTTAGAGTGTCTCACGGTTGTTGCACGTGCCCGTACGAGCACAGGGCCTGCCTGGAAACTGTAAGGAGTTTCCAAATCGTACGGGCCCCGTACGGAATATCTCACGTGCATGTTGCGGTGGAGTTACGGGGCCTACGGTTGACAAAATCGGGAACGCCCATGGCTGGAAGGTTTCTCTTCCAATTACGGGCATTCTGCGGGGCTTACGGGCACCCCTCGATCGTGCGAGCCGTACGTCCTCAGTACGCTCCCTTACGATTCACCCCGTAGATCGCCCGTAGATTTGGCGTGCGGCGCCTGTAATGCTCATGGGAGCAATGTTTTAATTGGGAGAATTAGAACTGTCTGTGATGACGAGAATTTCTCTTTAACGTAATGCTTGGTTGCAGGGGGCCACATTTAAATTTTAAACATTCTATACGGATTGACAGATTGACAGAAAAAACATACAACTATTTCTGATTCATTTTAATACCATGACCACGAGCCCTTCTCAGAGATTTTGTTATTTTGAAATCGTCTTTGGAAAAAAAATCAAAATTGTCCATCAGGTACCAGTCGCCAGTCGGTATAACGGTAATTGCTGTTCTCAGGTATTTCGTACGAATGGACAGATATAGCCTTTTTTACTGTTTTATGGCTGTGAGTACATGGTAGAGCCATGTTTAAGTTCCAAGTCGGTTTTAAGTCGAAGTGGCCTTACTGAAAATAGGTCACCTAGGAAAGACATTATGGGGTCATCTCTGACAAATTTTCTTAGAAGGAATCCATTCTAGGGCTTGTTTAACATAGTAAGGTCTTGTATGAACACCGTATGTTCAAAAGTTACAGCGAAGCTGTAATTTTATTGGAGGAAATCTTGTGAGACTTCACTATGCATTTCAGGGGCGGGGTTCAAATACGTAGTTGATCTATTTTATTACTCCTGAATGCTGAGGTGAAACTTGTGGATGGTTACGCCTCCAAGCCCTCTCCCTAGGTACGCCACTGAAAAGTTGGCCATGGCGTATTGTTTTATCCACCATGGTATGCTATTGTTCAATTGCTCTTCAGTAAGCCACCGAAAGCTGGACTGAAATGTTTTACGTGTTTGACTGAAGGAATTCTTTCAATTATTACATGTACACTGAATTACATTGTATTGGGGCTAAGGGCACCCGGCTAGGAGAACATAACTAGTTGAAAGCCAGCCCTTAAACGCGGGTCACACTACAGCGATTTCGGATAGGCTGATAGGATTACGGTCCGATTTTTGTGAGTTTTAGTTAAAATCTTTTTCATCTCCGGTCGGAAATGGCCAAAAATTTGCCAATCTGTGTAAATATACGATCTGTATCAGAGAACTAAGAAAATGAAAAGAAAACTAATTATTTCGTGACGTCACATAGACAGCTTTTATCGGAAACGCGTACAAAAATCGGATTGACATTCGAACAAATATCGCTCTGTGGTTTAGCAATACAAGTTATATAATGATAGCAGCAACGTTTATCGTGATACAAACTAGGATCAGTTATTGATATAGCGTGACCATCCTTAGAACAAAGTCTGAATAAAAAACTATTGGTCCGATTTAGAAAAATTCGGATAGGATTTCGGATTGAAAATCGCTGTAGCCCTTTAGCCCCGTGCATTCCTTTTGCCACGACAAGTGAAAAGTTTAAAAAATCTGAAAATGGTACCGGACACCATTTTGAACTTTTTCAAGATTCAGTGGAGGCCGCAACGAGATTATGACCTCTGGAAGGGACTTTAAGAAACTTAAAGACAAGCAGTCATTACCCCAGAGTATATTTTTGGTGTGGGGGTATCAAAATTATCAGTTGGTTGCTGCTCTATGATTGGCATCAAAGTTTGAAAATTCAAATGAAGCAGAGTGACTCACATTCCACACATTACAGAGAGTGTTTGGATTACACACTATAACCTTGTATGCTCACCAGGACATGGCCTGAAGCAATAAAATAGGTTTGTGTCTGCACAAAGAGATTTATACATTTATGGGAGGAACTACTAGTTGTTTAGTTGGGAGAATTGGAACTGTCTGGGATGACGAGAATTGCCCTTTAACCCTGGAATACTTTTCAACAATTTTTAGTCTGAAGCTATAGCCACAGCCAGGAAACCTTCCATCAATGTTTATTTCATGATATCACAGGGAACTGCTATGGACAGCTCCTTGAATTTAGCCTGCAATTCAATATATATCCAACCGCTGTGGTAGCATTTGGGCGTTCTGTATTTTAAACCTGAGGTGAAGCAATACAAAAATAGTCTTTTCATAGAATGATTCATGGCAAAAATTACCGAGGCCTGGAATGTTTTGCTGCCATAAACCAATTGAAACAACATGTAAATTGTTCTGGACCGTCTGCCTTTATTGTGGCTCCTTAATAACTTCCTTCGTTTTGAACAAGCTTATAATTATAAGCTTGAATGAAGTTATTAAGTAGTCTCAATAGAGGCAGTTGATTGCTGGTCATTTTGAATCTGCTAAGGACTGAAAGGGAGACAACTAAATGAGAAAATCCGCCGATGATTTCCTTTTCATTTAATTAGCCAGAGATGACTCTGCGGTCTTGACAGGGCCTTTTTTAACATACATCCTGGGGGAGGGGGCCATGGCCCCCCACAGTCCCATGCACAGTCCCCCAGTCAGCTCATTTAGCCCCCCCCCCATGGTCCCTTTTTTGGGAAATTTTGTTTTCAAATGTTGAAAATTGACCAATTTTATGCAGACAGGCTAGAAGACAGTACTGAACTATTTCACCCAGGAAGATAAGGATGAGTAAAATAAGGTGATAAATTACTTATAAGCCATGTAAAGTGCAACTTCTGGCAATCTAGACAGTCGTTTTTCTGAAAAAATCCTTCGTAGAGTACATGCCGTTCAATGGTGACGTTCCGTTTACTCTCAGTGGTGGCACCAAGGAGGGCATTAGGGGAATGTGCCCCCAGTCAGAGCCTTTGCCCTAGCCCTCAGATGCCCCCACTCAGTTAACATATAGTAGCCTGACAGTAGGAATAGCCTAATATTTTAAAATTATTTGGAGTATTTGTTTAGGAGGGTGCATTTTAAACCAAAATATATCTTTACTGAGAC
>WURT03159717.1:0-10757 GCA_009936505.3 Holothuria glaberrima | reverse complement strand
AAATGGACTCAATTTTGAAAAGCACTGTTTAATGTATAGGGGCCTATAGGCTAGGCCTAGGTTCAGGTTTTTTTTTAATTTTGCTTATAATGCATTACAGAAAATTATTTTTGGAATGATAGAATGGTATGGGGGTGGGGATGAGGTCCCCTGGTGTTTGGTCCCTCCCAAAGGTTTATGCTTAAGTAACCTCTGCCTAGGAAAACCATGTAGTGCTCCGAGCGCCGTGAGGTGGTGTTCCTCTTTTTCATTATGCAAGGTTGGCAGCTTTGGTACAGATGGAAGCCCCTGAAGAGGGTATGGAATTTCAAAGGTAAAAACCCCAAATATCGGCTATGTGTCACTTGATTTCTTGATCAAGTAAATTTTGCATGAGGTACAGAAAGGGGATGTGGCCTGCCATGCCCACTTCTGAGAGCAAATATGATCTTCTGACAAATATTTAAACTTGTATATAACTTTAAACACACTGTGCAAGAAAGGAATCTTCCAAGCAGGCAATAGATCGCAGTAAGATGTTTCTACCCTAGATTCAGGGATAAATTTGCACATGTGGAGCTAAAGCTAAAACATTCAAATGCATTTGTGCTAGAGTATCACTCTGAAAAATTCATATACCAAGCCACAAAAGAAAGTGCAAATTCATGATACAAACTTGAGCAATTCCAGCAATCAAAGCTGTAGGCTTCGATTAAAAAAGTTCCAGGTAGGCCTTGAATTTTGAGGTGTACTAGTGCGATTGCACACCATCACTTGCCTCAAATTACTGTGAGAGGTGCAATTTTTTTCACATAAAGAATGGAAACTCAGGTAAATCGATTAAGTTTAATGAAACAGCACACCTAATTACACACTCCTTGATTTTGTGACAGGTGTGTTTTGTAACACACCTGGAAAATCTCAAACTCAAGGCCTGAACAGGACCATTGATGACCATGCTTTGCTAGCAATTTTAAGGTGACAAAATTTCTGACAGAAACATTGGAGGCATATGTTGGCGAGGCACTGGAAAGCAGCTGTTATCACAGATGAACTGGCTAGAGACAACACTTTGAAACAGAACTTTATTAGGCCTATATCTCGAAATTACAGACCTGAAAATCTCAGCAGGGTACAGCACGTTTTACGTACGACTCTCCAATATTGCAAGTTGTATGACGCAATTTCTCAAGGGTTCACATATAATAGGAAAACTGCTAGTAAGTACTAAGGCACATCACGGAGGGTTCACATATGTAAGAGCAACTACCAGTAAGGCATTATCACAAACAGAGAATATAGTATATCTGACAAAAGTGGACAATATAATAATTCAACAGCATTCTGGTGGTAAATCCCCCCTGACCCCCTCCTTTAAGCTGTGCCACTGTAAATAAGATTTGTAGAGTACCTTTAAAGACAAATTTGTAGGTTTTTGAAGTCCAGAGTTGCAAGCACAGGGAGTCATAGCCCTGAGCATAGGCTTGCATTGGAGAAGGTGTGGTACAGTTAACATACAGTTCTAACTCTAAGCGACTTTTTTCTGGCACAGTTTTCAGGGGCAGTGGCAGAACCAGAGGAGCAGGCTTCTAGCTGAAGCATATTTAGTGCCGGGTGACAGTTGGTTTACGAAACGCCGTACTGGGGGAGGGGTCTAAGGGAGGAGGTGTTGGAGAAAATTTTGTATCTTTAAGGGGGCTTGGATTCAAAATGGTGCTTCCTTTTGCAATTTTTAGACCTAGTTATATGTGTAATTTCATTCAGTTTTTTAGTTGATGTTTAATTATTTGTATGTTTTTTTGTATTTTTTCCATTTTTTATTAAATTCTTTTTTAATGTTCTGTTCATCTGAAGGGGGCAGTATAGAATACAATCAAAATAGCCCATTTTCAGCAAGGTTTCAGTTTAGTTTGTGGAAAATCTGTGCTGGGTGGGACAGTACATTAGTGACCGTGAGTGCCAGGCCCAAATAAGGAGTGCGGGGCAGACCCGCCCAGCGCCGCCCACCGTAGCTACAGTAGAACCATGCAGAGGAGGAATGGGTGCATGAAACATAGCAAAGTTAGGGTTCACAATCTCATTGCAAAGTTATAATTGTGCATTTCACTGTTTGTTGGCCTTAGAAAAGAAGTCTATCCCTTGTTATTTAATGGCCAAATTACTTAAAAACAGTGAAGTGTTGCAGTACACTAACTACATGGCCCATCCCTCAGGTGCTGTGGTACACCATAGATACAGTTGTTCTGAGCCCATGTACTTTGCCTCTTGCAGTTATGGGTAAGCCTCTATGCATAATGTAAATAAAACAAAGGTTCATGTGCAGTATTTTATTAGTTGTAAGTAGTGAAGCAAATGTACTCTTTTGCCTCAATTGCATCAGATTACAGGAAATTCAAAGAAAAGCTTTACCTTAACTGAAGCCTTCAAGGAGGAGAACTATGGGCATCTATATGGGGGCATTATGGGGAGGGGCATAGTTAGACTACTTTTCAAGGGTGCAGAGTTGTGAGATCCAGTTTTGCAGACTACCAAGGCAGATTATGCCGACCTAGAAAGTAATACACTAATAGAGCTTTAGCTCTTTAAATGGTGTTGAGCCTCCTTATGAATATATCAGCAGAGTGTCTATATAATGCCCACAATGTAGATGGACTGGGGTCTGGAAAACCAACCAAAATGTAATCTTGCATTTATATACATTTATTTTCTCAGTTGGTCATGTGAAAGGTTCACGGACATCTACCCTGAAAAATGGCAAGATGTTGGAAAGAGACATTTTGGAAACTTTTGAACCTTGCCAACCAGATAGTTGTACCCAGCCTTGTTTCATTAGTTGCTCTGACAATTACTTTACTATACGAGGTTTACCAGGGAAAAAGTCAAGGTAGGATGATATTACTTCTAAAGTACATTATTCAGACTGCTGCTTCTCATCCATGAGGAAAACTAGCCTGGTGCTCTCCACATATAGCACCTTCATGGTTAAATCAAGTGTAGATGATATGCTCACATGTCCCACTGACCACACTGCTCATTGATTGACCATACTGAGATAACAGCAGACATGCAGCACAAAAGTTTTCTTATGCTGTCACAGCACAGCTTCCTGCAGAAGAGTCTTCTAGCACCTACTTTGCAATTTCATGGTCCACTGTGCTAGGCATGTGTTATCTGAGTGCTCAACTATGAAGCAGAATTACCCTAAAAAAGGCCCAGTAATTAGGGTTTTTGTAGTATTAGGAAAATGTGTATAATGCCTCCTCTCTGACTCCATTTCTTCTTACTAACAATATAGAATATTTTGCCTTCTCCAGAGTTGAAATAAGAATGGTCTAGGACAATTAGCTTTATGGCTTTATATAAAATAGAAGTTTGTTGGGCACCAGGTCAAAATTTATGAACAAAAGAGTATGTTCCACAGGAGAATATTCAGCCCCCATTATTTGTTTTTGGTAATTTTTGAGGCAGAAATACAAAGAGACCCAGTAGCCCTGGTCTTTTGTATTAATGTGGTTAGATTGTTTTTAACTGGCTGCTACCTGTTACACATGCTTTATCTGCCACTGTTGGTACTTCAGTTCAAAAGAATTGGAAAGTACATGTCATCCTAAAGAATTGTGTGCATGAAAAAAAACTAGTAAAATTCAAAGTGTCGGGCAAGACAGTCACTATGTTACGATAGAAGCACAAAGAATTCTTCAGAAGTATTTTCCAATGCTCTATCTTGTTAGGTTAGGAAATTTAGTAGAATTGAAAATGGATCAGTGTTCCAAAATTCATGGCAACTTTATTATGGTAATGATAGGTAGTTGGATGGTGTAACTGCTGCTGACTTTTGATAATTTGTGAAGATAACTTTTTAGTGATAAGCTGGCTCTATTAATGTGAGCAACTTATAGATTTCCTTCTTTAATTGGAATAATGGTGAAGTGCTGGGAAAGGAACAATGAGGGGACTCTTGTTTTACATTTTAATTACCATAATTATCCTCTTTTAACATTGTAAATAAAACAAAGGACTACCAGAAAAGATTTTGATTTGACAATTTTTCACTAGAAGTTAATACTATCAGGATGGTATCATTCTCAAAATGTGGATGCTTTCAATAGAAAAACAATAAAATTTAATTCAGTTGTAAGTTTTAAGCATGTGCACATATCTTTAAGTTTGAAGAATATGCACTGTGTTAGAATTATATATATATACATTAGATTTAATATAGCGCACAATGTGACAGTCATTCACGTGCACTTTACAATAATATAATTTAATATAGATTCCATAAAAAGACAATTCCATTGAATTCCATTGGTTTTACCCACTCCCCCCCCCCCCTTACTGCTACCTGTAGCTTTTTCAGTTGATATGTGGAAAATGTTAATTTTTCAGTATTAGGATGTTTCTCTTGTACAACTAATTATGTCATTTGTTTGTATTGAAATGAGGTTAAGATGACCCTGAATGATAAATGACACAGAAGAGGCTTGTATGGCAGTCAACTTCCTCCATGAAAACAGTGATCATATAATGAGACAAGGCACTGTACATTTTGGAACAAAGAATTTGAAGTGAAGATTGAAATATTAGTAGAGAGACAAAGTGTGAATTGTGATGCAAGAACCTTTGTAATATTAGGGGTGCTGACTTTCCATAAAACCACAACATTCAAGTTAGTCACATTTATAGAACTACTCTTCTTTTACTGTAGGGAGGTAATATGTTATCTCCTAATTCAATAATACATTTGAGAATGGTCATGTGTCGCACGGTAACTAAAGCTGGACATAATAGTTGTGCTTTACCAGCTATGGACTTGTAACTTCTGTATATGAAGGAACTCATTGGTCTCATTTTTTTTTATTCCTTGCCGAAGGCAGGCAAGGAATCTATGCGATGGTGATGCCGCGTGTGTGTGCATGTGTGTGTATGTGTGTGTATGTGACACCTAGCTTGTAAACACGATATCTCAAGATAGCAATGATCGACACTTTTCATATTTGATATATATAGATTTGTCGTGTTGAGAGGGAGAACCCTATTGTTTTTGGTGGAAATCAAAGGTCATCTGAGGTCACCAGAGGTCAAAAGCTGAAGACCTTGTAAACACGGTATCTCGAGATAGGAATGACTGACACTTCATATTTGGTATATAGATTTGTCATGTTTAGAAGGGGGAACCTTTTGTTTTTGGTGGAGGTCAAAGGTCATTTGAGGTCACTGGAGGTTAAACTGGGAAAACCTAAATGGATTGTAAACACGATATCTCGAGATAGGAATGATCGACACTCTATATTTGATATATATAGATTTGTTATGTTGAGAAAAACCCTGTTGTTTTTGGTGGAAGTCAAAGGTCATTTTAGGTCACCAGAGGTTAAACCGCGAAAAACCTTGTAAAGGGCTTGTAAACACCCTATATCTCAAGGTACAGTAATGACTGACACTTTTCATGTTTGGTATATAGATTTTTTATGTTGTGAGGGAGAACCCTATTGTTTTGGTAGAGGTCAAAGGTTGAGGTCACTAGAGGTCAAAAGCCAAAAACCTTGAAAACACGATTTCTCAAAGTAGGAAGCTTGGATAGATATCATATGTTGTATGTGGATGCATTTTTGTGAGAAGATGAGAACCCTGTTGTCTCTGGTGGAGGTCAAAGGTCATCTGGAGTCAAAGGGAGTCAAACACTGAAAACCATGTTAACAAGTTATCTCAAGGTTGGAAGCTTGGATAGATTTCATAAATTGGTATGTACATGCCTTAAGGTGAGGAGAACCATGTTGTCTTTGGTAGAGGTCAAAGGTCATCTGGGGGACACCTGGGGTCAAAGTGTGAGAACCTTCTTAACACGATTTCTCAATGTAGGAAGCTTGGATAGATTTCATACGTGGTACATGGATGCTTTATGGTTGGAGGAAGAGCCTTTTTGTTTTGTGGAGGTCAAAGGTCATCTGGGGTCATTAGAGGTTGAAAAGCAAAACTTCCCAAGAATTCCCAAGAAAATCCCAACATTTTTAATGGCAAGGAATCACTAAGCCTTTGGGCTTTCTGGTTTAAATCAATTTCACTGTACTATTCTCCTGTTCTAATCAGACCTAAGTGTGCAATCTATAGTGTACTCATTTGAGTAAATGGTGTAATTGCATGTATCTGTCAATTATCTTGTGTGTTAAATGAAAAGGAACTGTCCATCAATGTGTACAGCATCATCTTTTACAAATTCTGTTTAATAGGAGTATGTCAGCGAACATTTGAGAACACTTTCTTATCCGAGTATGTGATCTTTGATGAGGCCAACGAGGACAGAACAGTGAGAACAGTCACCATGGGTTGTCAATTTGGAACTCATTTTCCAGATGAAGATCCCACTAAACCAGGTTTTTTATTCCCCAAAAAAGTGTATCATTGTGTCGATGGTAATTGGAATGATACCAGTGCTCCAGATTGTCAGATAAGTAAGTCTTCTTTTCAGTCTAAGGAATGTTGCAAAACTCACATCTCATTTTTTCACTTCCTACTTATGATTTTATACAGGGACAGTATGACACTAAAAAAATGTGGCTAGATTTGACACTTGGGCATAGGAAGTTGGATTTGATTTTGTGGCCTAATTGTGACTTTTTTCACTCTTGACTAACATACTGTATACTGTACTTTGATTTGCAAAATGAAGGAAAGGTTACATTTTATTTATTTTTCCATTGAAGAGTATGAAGAGAATTGGTCATTTATGACAGTGTGACATTTCAGGGTTCAAAAAGTCTAACATTTTGACAATTTTGTGACAGGCCTAAATAGACAAAGATACTAAAAATTGTTTTATGTATACCATTGAGTGAATGGTCCTGGAAGCATTTGTGGACATGTGACCAGAATTCATAGGTATTAATACATGTAGTGAAACATGCTCACACAGTATCAAAACAAAATTGTAAGTATTGGGCATATTTTCTGTTAATAAAATCAATCCTTTACATCCAAGTCTTTCAAAGATTTCAAAGATAGCTGGTAAAACAGTTAAAGTACAGAAACATCACTATGAATTTGTATCAACTTTAAATCACAGTAATTATATATGCAAGTAGCAAGGAATCACTATAACCCATTTGGTTTTCTTGTTTGTCCATGCAACCATCTCTTTTGTTCTGTTAGCAGATGACCACTGACATTTTGCTTTTTTGGTCACCTGTAATAATGTAAGAGGATCATTTTTTTTTTAAGAATTGTGCAAAAAATTGCCATTTAGCCACTTTCCATTTTGCCCGCCCGGCGAACGTGTATTGTCACTGCACCCACACTGACTGCACTTATGATACTCTGCGAACTTTTGCAAGAATTCTTCATCAAACTGCATAAAACCTGTACGCTGTTAGCTATTCACACAATAACGACAAACGTAAATATAAATATTCGACGAAAAAACGACTAGAGCAAGTCTGATTACCTTGCTCTTTCGAACGACAAATGTCAATGGAGCAATTAGTCTGTGATTTTGCCCGCTTCGAGCTCACACAGTTAAGTCCCATTGACTTACTGTGTAAAAGTGAACGTTACAGCTGAAGCCTCATCATGCCATATGGATATTCATATATTGAAACCAATCAACAGTCGAGATTTAAAAATCAAATTGGGCTCATTGAATATAGCGAAATTGGATGATCTCTGTCATTGTTCGCAGGTGTTAGAGTATGTACGTCAAAAGAGGAGAACATATTCGACACCTGCTATGAAGGCAACTTTCCATTATGCTCACAACTTCCAAGCACCCCCTGTTCTCCATGGAAACATACACACACACATTGTCCTCTCCACACTTGACTAACTACAGACATCAAAGTGATCCTTCATTTCCTATAATTTCTTATAGATTTCAAAAAATCCTATATTTCCTATACTTGTATGATTTTAAACTTGTTTTCCTATATTCTCCTATATTTTTCTGATCTTGCCAAAAACTTTTTTCTTATATATGGTGCTCTGAGGTTAAATTTTAAGATGGATTTTTTTCCAAGATAGTGTCTTAGACTAAGAGTTGCTTAGACCGGTAGCAGTGTATAGATGCCACATATCTAATAAGATGCAAGTACACAATGGCCAATTATAGTCTTCAGAAATATTCTCATATGAAACTGCATAGGGCACTAATAAACATTTCTTTCATCACCCATAAATGTTCCACTCTCACACTAGTGATTTTAAGTACTCTATGATTTTATCTCTTTGAGAGAATTGTGGTGGCTTTGTCAAGGGAGTGGATTAGAGCCCTTTGCATGGCATCCCCTGTAGTCATGAAGTCCCCCACATTTAAAACCCTTACATTTGTTTTACATGCACAGGTAGCATTTAAAATATTGTAGTACATAGGTTGGAAATACCAATATTTTCCATGTCATCTACCATCTTTCCTCAGACTGAGTCAGTCATTAGATCAGTTAATTGTTCAAAGTGTTGTACAATTACAATTTTCTCCTAAACAATAAGAACTTTGTGCATTGAGAAAATTAAGTATATCACTGTCATGTTTACAAGTTTACTATGTGCAGATCTGTAAGGTGGGTTTCCCTAGACTCTACTAGAAGCTCTATGGCAGGTCTCTGGATGCTGCATCAAAATGTGACAGACCAAAGTGGAAAATCTAATCCATCTATGGGTCTGGTGCTGCAGTGCCCATCATTAGTGGCAAATGGGGGCACTTGCCAAGTTGCCCTTTCCTTACTTTTGTCATATAATTTCCTCAAGTGAGATTTTAAATGTTAAGTATGTTTTATGCACAGACAGTTTTGCACACTGTAGGCACCTTGACATAAGTGGATATACACTGTTCCATCAAGTTGTACAGATTCAAAGTGAGCAATGGCATTTTTAAAGGGAGGGACCACTGGACCATGCCCCTCTCCTTTGCTGATGCCGATTTTTTTTTAATTTAACCTAACATATGTAACTTTTTGGAAATAAATTTTACTTCAAAAAGATAACATATGTAGCACCACATTGTGTGTAAGGACACCCAATCATCCAAAAAATTTTCAAAGGGGAGGGGGTACCCCTCCCTTAGACCGCTCCCCTGTGCTGACAACCACATAATAAACTACATGGCCCTTATGAGAAAGTTCTGGCTATATGCCACTGGGAAAAGTTTTGAAGGTATTCATAGCAACCATACAGTTGTGATACACCTACAGTATATGATCCTGCTGTCTTCAAGATTGACTAGGTAGCAATACAGTGTATAGTTTATAGCAAAATTTTGTATTAAGAGACCATGTCATATTATTTAAGCAGCAAAAAATTCAAGAACTCCCTCACCTCAACCCTATTATTATTGAAGCTGAGGTGAATTCTGTCTGTGTAGGACATTTAGCAACAGTTCATTGTCCACAATGCTATAACTACCCATCCATTCAAAGCATCATCATGTTCACACATTCTGTGTTCTCATCTTCTAATGTTGCAAATTTTGGTGCCTTTTTGGTATGCACAATGAACATTTATGGACACTTTATTCCATGGTCAAAATATGTAAATACACCACAGTCTGGGGATTTACCCCTTCCCTTCCATCAAATATTTAGGAGGTTTTCATAATTCCATGTTGATGGTAGAACCACACTGTTCTGCCACATGGCCCACACGTGTGATACTGTTAATCACACTTGTATCATTTAAACAGTATAGTTCATTAGTTTGCTAAGCTACTGTGTTTTCCCCATCCACAACTTTGAGGAATTATTAATATAATTTGATTAGAACTGCTAGTGTGTGACATTCCTATAGTAACTCTATACTTTCCTGGAAAAATCCTATAAACCCTATATGTTCTCCAGTATCCTTCCTATAAAACCTCCATACATTTCTGTGATGGACTACTTTGAAGCCTGCAACTAATTCCAAACAAATAGCAAAGTTTCTCCACCAGATGCTGCCGTTCATGGTTGCACTTCTGCATTGGTAAAAATCTTTGCAACTAGAGAGGCAACACTAACTTGAATAAATATCAGGAGTACTGAACGGAAGCTGTTGAAAGCTATTTCAGGGACTCGTCTGATTTCCACCTTTTATAAGGCTGGCAAACAAATTTTTTCTTTTAGTAGCTAGGGACCACTTCCCATTTTCTTCCTGTGTACAGCTTGAGATGGTGTATATTTTCATGCATGTGTTTAATGAGGGATCGCATTTCAGCATGTCGATACTCCTTATAAAGTAGATGATACCTTCTGTTTTTGTTTGAGGTCTAAGGTCTTTCAGTCTCACCATAGTTCAAAATTAAAACCTTGTAAATGTAACATGGGTTGAGACTCCCTAAATGGATTACATCCTTGGTGGGGACATGGTAGTGGGTTCGTGGAAATATAAAAGAATACACAAGAAAAGTAAAAAAAGTTCTCTGATGTATTACATCTCAGACCTGTTCTCTGATATATTACATCGTGACTTGATGAAACAGAACTGAGGTTTGTCTGGCCATGGTGCCCTCTAATAACAGAATGAATGAAAGAGATAGCAACGATAACTGAGAGAATTTACAGAACTGCTCATTTACATAACGAAAAGAACTTACAGGTGCTGCATTCTGGAGGAGTTTTCAATTCCTCTTACATAAACATATTTCAAGGAAGGAAACTTCGATGAATCTCATTATTATTACTTGGCCTGTGTGTTCCTTGTCTTCAGAAAAAGGAACCCTATAGACTTTGGTGAACATCATAGGTCATTGGGGTAACCAGAGCTCAAACTGTGAAAACCTTGTAAACTCATTTTCTAAAGAAAACTGATGAATCTCA
>WURT03159706.1:0-10758 GCA_009936505.3 Holothuria glaberrima | reverse complement strand
TATATATATATATAAGAAATACATTGTATTTAAATTCCTTTATGCTATCTTCCATGTTTGTAAGCAGGGTCAAAACAAATTATTTTGAGTGTGGTGATTGAAGTTAATTATATAACTATCTTTTGATATTCCGCTGTAAATTGATGATCCCTGTCTTCTGTATCATTTTCATGATATTGTAATTTCTGTGCTTTCATTTGGTAGTGAGTACCTTAGTAATTAGAATTTCCATACCTTGAATAATTGTTACGAAGGACAGGACTCTAGGAAATATCTTTCAGTAGAAACTTTCCAATCATGTTGTAGGTGGTATTGATGAGGAAAATGATGATGACTCATTTCATTTCCTACTTGTGTGACCTTTGTTTTATTTTTGTATCCAGGGATGTCAAGTAACAACTGAGATGCTTGAGGAAATGGGTCACAAATTTTGTGAAGGATTGTTGAAATTATCATCAAAAACTCAGGCTAATAATTCATCTGCTATCAGAATACCATCTGTTAGGAACATGGAAGGGGAGAGGGAGACTGAGGAAAATGACAATTTAAGGTGTAGTATAAAAATATTCTTCAGAAATATGTTATCATGAATTGTGTAAGTGTTTGTCTGTCAGAAGTTGTCACAGGTATTTTGCATGAAAATGTGTGAATTGACAGGATAGTGTCATAGATACTGGAGTAATACACTTTGATAATTTTTTCGTCAGTATTGACTCATGAAATAGTGTGGCTAAACAAAATAAATGTATGAAGGATGCTGTGACAAACCTTTGCATGAAATTGAAAATGGAAATGTGCATCAAAGCTGGGGTTATGCATGATGACTTTCATACAATATTGTTGACATGTGTTTTGTATAAAGAAAAGAGCCAAAGGAAGTTAGAATCTATTGAGGGGGTAAATCGTGAATCTTGTTTTCTGTTAATCAAAATGTGTAGGATACATGCAGAGTCATCATGTCAGGTTCTACTAAGACTTAAACTGTATATGTCCTTGTAAGCTTGTGTGTATGCATTTATGAATGAATGGTGGTTACCTTATTGAATGTGTTATGTCTCAAAAACATAGCTTCTTATGAGTCATCAAACATGAGGCACTTAGAAACTTGCAATTATTTAGTAATGGTCATTGTTTGTGGTCTAAGATTTGTGGTGAGCATGTTTATGGTAATTTCATGTCTGAGTGTTTTTTTAGCTGTCATCATTGCAGGTGTATTGAGGGACAGGTGGAATGAGAAATATTTAGTATTATGGTCAAAGCGATAGCTGCAGAAAAACAGGATACTATAGGGATGTACTTTTCTGTGTAATTGTTGTGTAGCAAAACACTAGAACTATGTCTGATTACCTTGGTACTCACCCACAACTTTACTCTGGGACTATATATGGTCACCAGAATCTGTCATTGTCATGACATAGTGCATGACTAAATTGCTTTAAGGAGACAGTGTAATAAGTATGCAATATTTATTAGGTCACCCATTTCAAGTTGTCTATGTGTATAACTTGTACATATTTAATGGTGTATCGCTGTTCATGATATAATTCACCATATTTGCTGTCATGTTACAGATTGGAGAATTTGAAGAGTCCATCCCCTGAGGGAGAGTCCCGGGTCTTTCAGTTGGACAGAGAGGATACTTCAGGGAGTGATGTTGATGAACATGAGGATGTGGACAGTAACTCATCTCAGCAAGATAGAGAGGATGACACAAGGCCCTCTGCTGCTAATGAAATTTCCTTTCCTTCCAGAAGTTGACAGTTAAAAAGATCCAGATCTTATCCCATATTATGCTGATGTTGAGATTTGTCACTGTGAGAGCAACCTATAGTATAAAGAAATCAAATTGCTAAATCTATACCAAAAGAATTCCATCCATGCACATGATCGCAATCAAATTCTTGTGAGTGGTTCGTTCAAAAATAAACGTCCTTGGGAATACATGTAAGGCCTCAGATGGAGCAAGCTGTCTTCTTCATTCAGTATGGTAGGGTTAACTGTTGTGTTAAGGAATTCTTACCAAGAGTATCAAGCCTCAGTTTCTCTGCAGTAGCAGGGGGTTTGTCATTCATATTAATTTCTTGTATTGGACTTTGAAATTTGGGTGCAATTTGTTTGAAATCCGTTTAATTGAGGATAACCAAGACACAGCAAAGTATTCCGTGCAAAATTTCTGCAAGAAACTATAGTGAAGGAGAGGTAAACCGTTCATCCTTTTACTTGCATCTTCCCTGGTCTAGTATATACTTTCACTAACACAGGAAAAAGTATACATGGAAATAGGTAAAAAAAATGAAGAAAAATATAATATTAATGCCAAATTCAGTCAAATGTGAAGAGATTGGCTGGTTGGATTATCAAGGTTTATAGTAAACTTTCTCTGTGGGGAGAGAGGGCATTGGAAAGGGTGATTAAACTGCTCTATTTGAATATGAATTGAGCATGGAGCTCCTGCTTTTAAATATTGGAAAATCTTAGAGCATATCACACTATCATAGCAGTCTATGATTATAATCATTATGTCTAGCAGACTTTGACTAATTTCTTCTCTATGAGAAAGAAAAGTTGCAAAGCCATTAATGTTAGCAGTAGTAGTGTATATGTGACTGATTAAATAGTTTTTTGTAGGAGTAGATTTAATTCTATGGAGTGATATGCTACAAGAATGTTAGGGTAATTGGTTAATGCAACAGTCATGTATGTTAGCATTCTTTGAAATTTTGACTGAAAATCATCAGAATCTATTTGTAAAATACTGATTAACATTTGGAAATGTAAATACATTATTACAGTACTTTGTCTTGCATTATATAACACATGGTGAATTCATCTGCACCTGAGTCCATGTGATAGTTCATATTAATGACAAGACTTAAAAATACTGGCCACATTTTATTCAAATACAGTGTGTACAAAAATGTGTATATAATTATTTGGCCAAAAATTTTTACAATGGTGATGATTGTAAAGAGTCAAATGAATGAGAAATCAGCATTCTGTATCTCTAAAACATTCCCTCCATTTCTGTGTGCTTTCATTTATGAGATATATGCAATTTCTTCAAGAAGGAAATTACAGTTTATTTGTGTGTCCAATTATATAACGTCCATTGCCTTTTTTCACCATAATCTGCTCATATGTGATGATGATGTTGTTGATTTTGAGCTATGTAATATTTATCAAATTTCGTTTGAAGTGTGCTTGATATGTGTCAAATTCTTTTTTTTTTTGCATCATATTTAAAATTTCTTCAGAGTCACTTAGGTGCAGTACGTTTTACAACAGGAGTATTTTGCTCGCTTAGTACAATTTGTGTATCATCATAAATGTTATATTAAAATGACATGTTTTTACCCTCCTGTTGCCAAATGCTATAGCTGTTTGATGGAAATTTAAATTAAATAAATCACAATTTAGAAACATTCCATGATAAACAAGAAAAATTTACTGAGATCGTCAATAGTGTTGGAGATCTCAAGAACCAGCCTTACAGTTTTAGGTGAGGCCTCTTTGATGCTGATCTGAGACTGACTGTTCAATGGTACTAATAATTTCCAGATGATGCAGTGCAAAACTCTGTAATTTTTCCTTCAAGATCATTTTTGTTGAAGATATTTAAGAATGTGTCTCACAAGCTCAGACTGAAATGATTAGGCTTAGTTCTGCTGCATTTTACATCATATTGATATAAGGTATTAGCTGGCCTCAGCTGTGGAGGGTGGGGCCTCAGCCTTGGGGATGTGGCACTGGCATCGGGAACTGCAGTGGCCTGTACTGCAACACTGGTCTTCAGAACTGGAGTATAGTTTGAAAATGTGACAGTATGTTTGGTGGTGTGATTTGTTTAGGACATATAAGGGTAAGGGATCATGGGGACCCTGGTCCCACCTAGGTGCAAGATGGAGGATGGGTATTTCTTTTTACCCCAGTATTTTGTGTTTTCTCATGTTTTCTAAAGCATATTTAAAAACGTAATAAAGAGAGATTAAAATGCAAGGGCATTTTCCTTAACGTGTATGGCAATGATTTCACCACTATGCATGGCTTGTGTGGCATGTCACTGGGTGGGATTTGTGTGTATGTAGTATTTGTCATTTGCAAAATGGATGACTTCTGCTCTTGTACATCATTTATTGTTCTGCAAGTTGAAGCAAAAGTGAGTGGTGGGTTGTAATTTTGTATTGCCTCCCCCCACCCCATATAGAATTCTTCCAACTACAGCAGAGACAGAGCAGCCTTGTTTTGGCATTTTTGACTCTCAATTAAAAGATTGTAAGTTCAAGTCCTTCCTGGGTTGCTACTGTGTGAGACACATCACATCCCTTTTCTACAGTCCACTAGTGTGAAAATGGGAAGTGGCTTCTACAAGGGGGTTATCAAGCAATAGACTGACATCCAAGCCGGGGGAGTGTCACACTCACATCTGCTTCACATTATGGAAACTGAATGTGTTGTTCACCCCCAGTCAGTATGGACCCCTTGAGGGCTTGGAGGGGCATTTCTTTCCTGTGGGTTTGACCTTGAACAGCAGAGAGCTGTGACATGAGAATAGTTGGAAGGTGTGAAAGTAAACGAAAATGTGTTTCATTTCTTGTAGCTTGGCAACTGTTAAAATCTAGACTCTGTTAATCCCAGGCATAAAAATGCTGCACAGCATCATCAGTATAAAATGTGATGAGGAAAATACATTTTGTGATCACTGTACTCATTTTCACTTTCACTCATTTTGTCAGACCAATTAATTCATAGGAAGGAAGTGTCAACGAAGAGAACAACGGTTATATGTGGAATTTTTGTTGCTAGTTGTCAAAATAAATATTTAACTCCCAGTGAACTGAAAGTTGTTTCCCTCACCCACCTCTCCCTCCTCATCCCCATTCCCATCTGCAAGGTTCATTATTTTTGTTACGTCAACTGTTAAACACTGGTTCTAGTACAGACCAAGCTTGGGTGTGGCTATAGAGATTAAGCAATGTGACTTTTCGTCCGAAGTCCCCTCGAACTATCTGGCAAAGAGCCAAGGGGCAAAACCAAACGTTATTCCTGAAGTATCAGTGTTCCCTGAAGAAGGTACATCCGCGAAAGAACAGACTTAACTGGGGTCATGATAGTACAAAAGGTTAAAACCTGTAAACATGTTATCTCAAGAAGGGTAACTGTGAGACATTTCATACTTAGCATGAGGATGGCCCATATTCAGTAGATAATCCCTATAATTTTGGGGAGGTCAAAGGTAATTTGAGGTCATGAGAGGTCAAAAGGTCAAAACTGTAAGCACAATATCTCAACAAGGTTACCTTGAGGAATCTCACATGTAGCATGTAAATGGTTCATACTGAGTGCATGATTGGTATTTTTGGTGAAGATCAAAGGTCATTTGGAGTCAAAAGAGGTCAAAGGTCAAACCTTTTACACATGCTCTCTCGAGAAGGGTAATTGTGAGGGATCTCATACTTGGCATGTGAATGACTTCCATAAGGTAGATGTCCCACAATTTTTGTATAGGTCAAAGGTCATTGAGGTCAAAAGGTCAGAACTTTGTAAGCATGATATCTCCAGAAGGGTGATTTGGAGGGATCTAATCCTTAGCATGTTAATGGCCCATATTGAGTGCATCATCTTTTATAATCTTTGGTGCAGGTCAAAGGTCATTTGAGTTCAAAAAAGGCAAATAGTAAACTTAAAAACTGCTCGTAAATACTGTATCTCAAGATAAGCTTTTGGGATTTAATATTTGACATGTGGATATTTCATACTGTAGATGATTCCTATTGCTTGTGGTAGAGGTCAAAGGTCATGATAGGTTACAAGCTCAGAATCTTGTTAACATGATATCTCAAGAAGAGTAAGTTTAAGGGATCTTATGCTTAAAATGTGGATTGCCCATATTTAGTAGATGGTTTCCATCATTTTTTTTTTTTTGTGGATAACAAAGGTCATTTGGGGTCGTCAAGGATCAAACTGTAAAAAAAAAAGAAGAAAAAATGAATATGATATGTCAAGAAGGGAAACCATAATGAACCACAAACTTGGCATGTCAGTGCTCAATAGTAAGGTGAAGAAGCCTATTGACTTTGATGGCGGTCAAATACCATTTTCGGCTACCCTAGGTCAAATGCATTACACCTTGACAATTGCTTGTAACCGTGATTTTTCAAGATATGGTAATAGTGAGGGACCTCACATTTGATGAAAACCTCTTAAACATGATATGTCAATTATAAAAGATGCTTGGATCTTATGCCTGGCATGTAATGCCCAAAATTTCAAGGGAAATGCAGTCCCCAAATCTGAATGAGTGTGCCCCATCACCCTAGTTCAGGAATGGGCCTTATCAATCACGTGACAATATGTTTGTTACTCATTTCTTAAATTAATGCAGAAAAACTCCTAGGTTTACCTTCAATGTTTGTATACAGAAACAAAATGAAAGGTACATGTGAGTGAAATAAGAGAAGATTCGTAAGATTTGGCAAACTTTTGAAAATAAACTTGGGGCGACTGCCATCCCCTTAAAACTTCAAGAACTGATATAGGACCACGTTAACATACCTAAATTTTAGCGCAGTAAATTCACAATGAAACTTGGAAAACACAGTAGCCTGCTAAAATTATATCCACATAGCTATCTGTCTGTCTGTCTATCTATCTATCTAGCCTGTCTGTGTGTCTGTCTGTCTGTCTGTCTATCTTTCTATCTATCGATCTATCTGTCCACAATTGTTCAAAATGCTCCTCCTCCCACATGCTTTGATGGATTTGTTTTAAACTTGGAGACAATGCTCCGTGGGTAGTGAGCCATCTGGGGTGTTCATGAGTTTTGGTCCAAGGTCCCATGTGGGTCCTATTGCCCATTTTATGAAATTCTGCAAAATGCTTCTACAGATTCTCATGTACAATATTGAATGGTTTGTCATAATGATAATCTATTAGTGGTCCCGTCAGGGTGTTCAGGATTTCTGGGTCCAAGGCCCGAGATGGGCCGTTAAGTCCATTTTTGGAAATATTGCAAAATGGTTAACCCCTCCTCCATTTAATGATTAACAGAGTTGACGTCCTGTCATAATGATGCTTGGTTAGTGGTCTGTTTATTCTGGAAGTTTTGGTCCAAGGTCCCATGTGGGCCCTATGGCTCATTTTACGAAAATCTGCAAAATGTTTTTCCTCCTACAAATTTTCTTGTACAATGTTGATGGTTTGTCATAATGATACTTAGGTAGTGGTGCCATCAGGGTGTACATAAAGTTTGGGTCTAAGGCCCAAGATGTACCCTAAGGTCAATTTTGTGAAATAATACAAAATGGTTAACTCATCCTCCAGTTAATATTAAACAGAGTTGACGGTCTGCCATAATGATGTTTGGTTAGTGGTCTGTTTATAGTTTTCTGGAAGTTTTGGTCCAAGGTCCCATGTGGTGCAAATTGTGTAATCCTACACATTCTTGTACAATGATGGTTTGTCTTAATGATACTTGGTTAGTGGTACCTTCAGAGTGTTCAGGAATCTTGGTTCCAAGGCTCAAGATGGACCCGGCCGTAGGATCCATTCTGTGAAATATTGCAAAGTGATTAGCTTTTCCTCCAGGGGCCCCCCTTCGGGAAAAATTTTTTCAACTTTGTCAGGGAGCCGTAACGATACGATAATACAAGTCCCCTGAGAAGGCCAGTCGCCCCCCCCCCCTCTGATTTTCTTGATTTGCTCTAAATTAGGACAAATCCTTCAATAAACGCCTACATTTTTTCAGTTTCCTTACTAAACCCCAGAATTTTCAAATTTTCTTTAATGAAAGTTTTGAAATTTTCGGCGCTCGCGCCGAACATTTTGCCTACAGCATCCTTTCCGAATTTCTGCAACCCGTCGCCCTTCTCGGGGCTTCAGATTGCTGCACGCCCCTCCCCATCCTATCGGGGATCTTGGCCCCCTGCCGGGAAAATCCTGTCACCACCCCAGACGGAGGAGATTTTGACACGCTTTTTTGGACAAATCTGACCTTTGCCCTTCATTTTGACCTTTGACCCGTACCCTTAGCTACCCCAAAACATTTAAATCAGGCATGACACCTCGCTGTTTAAATGTATAATATCCAAGGGCAAGTTTCCTGATTTGGATTTGTGGTATCAAAGAATGAACAAGCACAACTGAAGTGAAAAATTTGTCTCCTGAAGCCAGGATCTTTCAACTCGAGGGCGCAATTTGAAGAATTAAAAGTCAAGCTTTCACACTAAGTGGAGCGCCAACACCAGTGGGCGTGTAGCGTAAACTTTTGCCAAATCAGTATGCATCCAATATTGTGGGTAAACATTGAAAATATCCAGTATATTTTTGCTTGGAGAACCTGTGATCACTTCTCGGCCTTTTGGCTATAATTATGTGTTGGGGTGACCGTCGAATGCGCACTTAAGAAATCTATCATACAAGATTGTTAGTACACAATGTTATGCTAGGTGCGCACTCGACGGGCCCTCGCAGTCGACGGGCACCCTAGTATATATCTGTTCTTTTTAGCCAGTTCAGAACGGGAACACGTATGACAGTTCCATAATGTAGAGGTTTGAAGGTTAAGACGTTGGTCACGTTTTGTCCCTTGGGGCGTACCGGTAGCTCCTTTGGGGAGCAGACCTCTCCTTCACATTTAACGTTCAGTGTTGCCCTTCGGCTCTCTGTCAAAGATTCCACGGGACTTTAGAAGAAGTAATATGCGTCCAAGATTGCTAGAAATTGCACTTCCAAAAACTTTCAAAAAAGGGGCTGTGCTCTTCCCCCCCTCCCACCTCCCTTTAAAAATTTTTCATCATTTAAGGTGACTTTAGTAAATGCAAAATGATGTCGTATTTGTTACAGTTTTTAACCAATCATATGTCTTGGAGTTCTTAAATGTTCTGGACAACTGTAGAGGGATGGGGTAGTGAAAGAGAGTCGTCTAATGGAAGGTGTTCTGTTCATACATGAGGTCCAATGATTATATGTCAAGAAGCCAACCGAAAAAATGAAAACATGTGTATGTTTGTTAGCAGAAGGATTTCACAAACCCTGCGAACTCCTATACTCTTCCATCAGACGGAAACTAACTTGTGGCACTAGAATGATGTGTTTGATGATGAAGATGATGCAGAAACTAGAATGATGATTGTGCTGAAACAGCGAATGGGAAATCATTTTTTGTATCGTACATGGAGATAGTAGCAACATCGTTCCCAATTACGGACCGGAAACTTTTGACGTTTTGTACCCATTACACACGAACATGCGGAATATGACACAGACTTACTTTCGGTGAGAAAGTATACCTCACCCTGCCCCTAGACGATTTCATCTTTTTGCCTCTCCTAAGAGTGTGGGGGTGCGCCCCACTCTACCGTGGCGCTGTCAATGGTAGGTTTCAATGGTGTGAAGCCCCGTAAGTTCTGTGGTTATTAAAAATGTGGGGGGACCTGTATATGAAGCTTGTAGCTGACCCACGCTACACTGAAAGTACACCGACAATCTCCCCGCAGGAATCGTCATAATATTCTTAAGTTGCCTGTCATTGTCTGCATTGTTTCTCCCGAGGGAATGAGGATTGACTTTGTAAATGAATTTATTAAATAGTCACCGACAATGGAAACGCGTGAAGCGCCCCGAAACGAAAATCATATTGCAAAACATTTTATAACGAGGAAGATGTGCACTGTAAATCATGCAATACTCACTACCTATCTTATTTTATTGCTTCATAATCCGCTCTTGATAACCGGCCTCTATTGAAGAAGGTTTGGAGTTAACCTATATTTGAAGGAAAAAGATAATTTCGCCAGAATAATTGCTTGTATTCTTCAGAATAATTCCGTGAATGATTGTCCTGGTATTGAGTACCAAGCATGGGGCGTGAATCGTGCATAAAATTCGCTCGAAATGCTCTAAAACTTCCATTAGCAACCACTTTTGATGATATTAATTGTATTTTCCATGTTCTAACCAAAAGAGTGTCCTACAAAGACAGGTCTGAGCATGGAAGCACTAACTCGGATTCCGAGTTTTAAATGTGCACTGATCCTTTGCACTTTCAATATTTATTTCTTCAAATATGTCTTCCAGAAAGTAGAGGCAAAACAAGAAAGTGTTCCCCTTCTTCGCATCCGCCCAACAAAGCCTTTGTTCCGCCGTAATAACAGTTATGTACGAGCACAATGGACCTATTAAATGGACGGGGAAAGCACGCGAAATTTCAGTTCGGTGCAAAAGAATTGAAAAAAAAAAATAATGCTACTTGGAGGCTTTTTCGTGTCCTACGAGCTGGGACTTCTGGGATTCTGGATACCATCTCGTGTGCATGAACGACCCCGCAGGATGCTAGGCACATTCAAATCAACATGTCTTTAAGAACGGGGTATTCTTGCAATCTTGGGTTTTGGAAATGCCAAATTTTCTGATCCGGTCCAAACCATGTGGGGCTTGCGGGCGCCTTTTATACCGCACCATGCTCCTTTTAAGGAATTACCCCTATGATTCCTGCTTGTTGTTTACGTTCGAGGCTTCCAGCTCCAAGTCTTTACTTTTGCTACCTTTAAGTGTTTTCAAGGTCAAATGGTTATCGGGATGGTTATAGGGGAGGGTGGAGTTGGCTTGGTGGTTGAGTGTACAGTACTGCCTTGCACACTAGAGGTCCCCGGATCAAATCCCGGTGGATCCACTTGGAAATTATTTGTTCAGCATAGCTGTTCACAGTGATGTTGAGGGGGTTTAAATTGGCAAATTTTAATTGGGTTTGTCCGTTTCAGG
>WURT03159695.1:0-10758 GCA_009936505.3 Holothuria glaberrima | reverse complement strand
ACACACACACATGCCAACCTGACTACATACGTTCCTTTGCTAAAGCAAGGAACCAAAAATACATTGCCCTAAACTTTGCCATAAAAGTTGCACATTTGTAAAAACTGTAGTCTGATGAACAACTTTAAGAATTGGCAGTGAGCCAAGATATCTTTTCACAAGGAATGAACATCTTTTTACAGCAGTTTATTCTTGAAGGGAATATTCTAACATACCATCTTTGGTATAATAAAATTCCTATTCTGTCCCAAAAGCTATTGAATTTGCTTTTTAAGTATGGTCACTTTCTCCATCTTTATTTTTCTTTCACGGAGCCACATTGAAAAAAAAAACAGTGCACCAACTAACAGTCACATCTGAGACACCCTCCCCTGTGCCTTCTTGTATATTATTTAATTGACATGAGATGTATACAAATGGGAGACCGAATTTAAGTATGTAAATGGGGACCTTTCATGTCTGGTGTTTGCCAGACATGTACTGTAATTTTGTTAGTGCAAGAAACTCATCTCTACTGCAAAGCATTATATAAATGATACTCTATACACGATGTTGAAAAGGACAATGTTCAGCTCTTTAGCTCACCATGTGTACCGTACAATCTGAAATATTCAACTAGATGAATGCATCAACTAATTTGTCAAAGACTGATTCTGAGTTGATCGTGAGAAGTCTCTATCACCAGAATGGTCAATAGACTGTCAATAATATATGCAGGTTCCATATTCAGACTGGTAAAGTAGATTTCAGCAGACTCGCAATACATAAAGTACCATACTAAACTGTACATCTTGCTTCAAAAAATAAAAAAAGTAAAAATAAAAAAAAAAAATAAAAAATACTGTAGGATAATATAAAAAATCACATCCCTGGTTAAGACTGAACTAGAGTGGTAGCTGAAATGGAAATGATAGCAGTAACATCTATTAATTTAGTAGACTGGCTTGGATATTTAGCCAAAGAGTGTTCTTAAAAAATTTAAAAGAATTTCTGATTCTTGAGGAATCAGTAACTGTCTCCTTGTGCATGGATGCAGAAACCTATAGTATTATTGTTAAAGCACTTGCAACTTAAATAGCTATATGCTTTTAAATGCATAGATACTGTACATAGATGCTAAGTTCAGGGAATAATTTAGTATTTAAATTTTAAGTAGAGAACTTTTCCCTTCTGTAGTGTAAAATCACTGAAAACTCTATGGTTATGCATACAAAAAAATGCTACACATTTTTGCAGCAATTTGGCCAGCTTGAGCATCAAACTGCAATGCGATACTGTACCAGATAAATTGTTCCCTGGAGACCTACTTTTTTTGTGGTTAATACACTCAGTACTGACTGTCATTACTGTACTATGGACAAAGTGGGAGAAGAATGACATTTTCCACACTCTATTAGTTATGCCACTGAAGCTCCAGATCAAACATCTAGACTCATTCAGTGTTTACAAACAAATGCCATCATGGCTGGGCATCAAAAGAGTTGGTAAAGTGCTCACACTGTCGTCACAATGAAAGGTAGATTCCAATTCGCCTACTTTCTGCCAGCAATCATGCAAGCGTTTACACCTAACATACACGCATGTGTTCTTGCCCATGCTCTATGCCAACAAATGCCAACCAGTGACGTGAGCGTGAACACCCTAATTTTTTCTCTTTACATTACAAGAACATTGTATATAAGTACATTGTGCAATACACCATTTGAAGAGATCCAAACCTTTGTTAAACTTATGTAAATTACTACAAGTAGCTAAAATGAGCAGACTATCATTCTAGTTGTTTGTCACATACTGCATCAAAGTATGGGATAAAGCTGTCCCTACATGGCTATTTTTTTCAGAAAAAAAGCTAACTTGTACCCTTTTCAAAGATATTAATTAAAGTAATGCAAGAAAAACACTATGTACATCAGAATGATTTGAAGGAATGGTTGGAGGCTGAAAGGAATTTCTTTTAGAGAAATGTTCAAAGTTTCACCATGGCGATGGATTTATTGATTCTGTCTAGTGTACACAGATGCAGACACATGATTAGCACTGAAAAAGACCAGGCCTTCAGCAATTTACTTGTTTCAGGATATTAAAATTTTCAACCACATCAGAGCATCACTGCCATATATGCATAAATCTTCAGGGTTAGCATGTTAGGTCACTCAACCTTTCCTATTTCATATCAGGCAATTTGCATCTCATCATATTGGCTTTGCATGCCACATCTGTAACAGAAGAATGGACACTTATTACTAAACACATGGATGTGGAGAGGAACTGAAAACAGTATTTTGTTCTGCAAAATTCACCAAAGCCACCCAGTAGCTATTATTGTAAGAGATTAAGAGCCAAAATAAAGCCTTGGTTGGCACCAGAGAGCTGCCAGGTTGGCACTAGATCCTCTAGCTGATTCTACTTGTAGTAAAACAACCACAGCTGTGCAAGTTTGTCTATCTGCTGGTACAATATGACCTCACTGAAAGTCAACAACTCTTAGGACATAGCCTGGCAACTAGTTTTGAATAACCTATTATCTTTCAAATTTACTGAACACGAAATACCAAACAACAGATATATAATTTGTTTTCTGTCATTTCACTATTTCCTTTAAAGAGGAAATTTTCTCATCCAGACAGTTTCAATTCTCCCAACTTAGTTCTAGCCCCACCCATAACTGTCTTTAGCTTCTCCTTGTGCAGACACAAACATAGTTTATTGCTTAAGGTCATATCCAGTGAGTATACAAGGCCCTAATGTGTAATCAAAACACTCTCTGTGCATGCTGGTTACATGAGGTGCTCTGTATCTTTTGAATTTTGTGACTCTGATATCAATCAAAGAGTAGTCTCCAACTGAGACTTTTACCCCCAAATAAAAGTCATACTTTGGGTGAAACAAGTCCGTCTTCAAAGTAGGGAGCTGCCACTAGGAGCTGCTTCTAGTGGCAGCTCCCTGGTTGAAGAATAAAAAGTTCTTTTCAGCATGTTGCTAGGCAAATTGCAATTTAATTATTATTACTGTACTCTACTACTGTATTTCAACAATGAGGAACTGAAGCTATGTGTACAATGCTGCAGTGGGTCACATGTACTCTATGTGGAGTGTGTGTAAAAACTGAAGCAGTGATGTTAGCATTCAGAATGGTCATTGTACTTTGAGTACAACCAGCTGAAATTGTTAGGCCTACATTTTTTAATATTCCATGACAAGTTTACCATTACATTTTGACTATTTTGTGCATCAGTTGCAGAAAAATGTATTAAAGGTTATGTGATTCTTATACTCCATTCATGACCAGTATAAAGCATGGTTTTTAATCACAAAGATTGATTAAAGATTGAACGAAAAGCATTAACTGCTGGAAAATGTTTATTTCCTTGGAAGCTTGTCACATTGTTCTCATTATATTTTGTTTGCATGTACTTCATGTCTCAAAAAGTACAATTCTGCCAAAATTCAAGCACACTATTTTTTTTTTTTAAAGAATCTCAAAACAAAAAAAAAATTTCTCACTTGCATCTATGTGCATTTTGTCCAGGGCTCCCAAATTCTCATGTAAAGTGACTAGTCTATTAATTTGACACATGGATCTACTGTACTTTCACAGTCAACACTCTTATGGTCAACCAACATTCAATTCTCATCAATTCTGAACCCTAAAAATTCATTTTAATACAGCCCAACCCCTCAATTCAATAAAAATTCACAAATTTGGAACCCTAGTGGGTACTGTACAGTCATTTCAAAAAGCTGTGCAAAGAGCAATCTGCACTGCACTGCAAGTGCTGTATTTAGTGGAACTCTATGTGAGCATACTGTATAAGGTTAAGGCCCTGCCAAGTAAGAATATATCCACACTGTGATTTTTGAGGAAAGGAAGCTTGGAGGTAAACATTTTGCAAATGATCACACCAGAAATGAAGAAAAATCTCAAAAAAGAAAAAAAGAAAAAAAAAAAGAAAATTCATATCTCCTTCTAATTATTGACCTCCTATTGGTTTCATTTCACCGATCAGCTTCACTGAAACTGCTTTATTATGGGACACTTTGCACTGCATTCTCTCTGTTGAAATTACATACATGTGCAAACTTCTCACATTTTATGATGGCAGCTGCTTATACTTCCCATGGCCTTCTATGACAAGTTGGTTCTTGCTTGCTGCTCTTTGGACAAAATGTGAAGATATCTTTTTTTTTCAACTCTACTCTTTCCAATAACATTTTCAACCCATCCCTCCCTTCATCCTTCCCACTTCCCATCCAGTTTTCACAATGCTCTTACACTGTCCAACATTTGATTTTAATTTTCCAGAAAAAGCAGCCTATTCCTGTAGACTCATATACCAACGGATTTTGCAAAAGGATGTTTGTGCCATAACGCGAAGTGTCATTAGAGACTATCTATAGAAGCAGTTGGATAATGAAGAGATAAATCTTTAATGCATCATTATTTCCACAGAGCACACAAAATAGATGCAGAAAACATAAAACATTCCATGAGAGTGGTGTTTAGAGATATCATCTCTTCTCTATGCTTACAATAGTTCTATAGGTTTCTGTTCCTAAAAATTCTAGCAATCTTTCTAAACATTATGTAACATATCACAAAATTGTGTTCAAATATTGTATACAGCAGTTTTGAAGTCTTTTGAATTTTTCCACCATCAATCAATGGAACCCTTAGGCTACTATATGCATGCATGAGGAAACTAGTATCATGCATGTTGTTAATTTAAACAGCAATGTGATGCAATTGAAAGTACAGTATTTATTCCCAGGATACTACACAATTGTAAACCATTATCAATTTTAACATCTAAAAGCACAAGCTTCAATTTTTGAGACCTTTTACAGCATACCACATAGTTTTTCTTGTAGCTAAGTATAGATCCGGAAACATCCCCAAACGATCCACAGTCTGTGATTTTCCAAAATGCTCTTACATTCACTTCATTAAATATTTTTTTTAGGGATTAGTGGGCGAAGTTTCGGATGCATGACATTTTCAGAGCTGCTTAAATTTTGACAAAATACAGTGACAGTGATGGTGAGTCAGACATTCACTGAAAATGGCAAAGATACACAGTTTCAAGTACTGCTGTAGAAGTTAATTTTAACAAAACAGCCTGTAAATTATTTTGCATTAATAGATCTCCATGGTTTCAGAAACTGGCTCACTTACGAAGAAAGTGTTATATTTCAGGTATTCAATGAAAAGTATTACAGAAGAGAGCCACTCGACCTTACCGATGGAAATTATAATTGCACTTGATGATTTTAAATGAAAGACATTACTGGCACCACCTTGATAGAATACAGATCCCAGAGTAAATTTTAGATAAAGAACAAAGAGATACCACAGACTGGTTAGTTATTAGAAAGTCGAGTAGCTGAGACTAAAAAATTGCTCTAATAAAGAGAAAATGCATATACTGGCAGAGTCACTGATACTATAAACTATAGGGTACTGTGGTAGGAAAACAAAAGTATGATAGATTCATTTTAGACAACATTCAGAGAAATATTTTCAAAGTTGGCAGAGCAAACATTACACCCATTTAGCAATAACTTCTAAATGCTGATATGTTAAAGAAACTTTCTAAATTTAGTACTGAAGTACTCACCATATCTATGAAAGCTTTCTCTAAAGCACCAATAACCATCGTCTCCACTGACATATCTTTTAGTGTGAAGGGCCACTTTGCTGGCCTGTTGTCATTGCTACGAGTAAATTGTCTTTGTTCAATGGTACTGTTCATGAGGAAGTACTGTATTGAGGCCAATTTCTCAAGTATGATATGATGAAGGGTGTGAGAGGCCATGACTGCAGCTCCTGACCCAGCATGTCCATCAAACACTCCAAAATAGGTGATAGTTATATCCTCTGGCAGATCTTCAACTTCCTGCAAAAATTTAGAGTTAGAATATCACAAAACCATAACTTTAACAGAAATCTTGTAAGCACAATCAATTTTGAAGTTTGAACATCACGGTCAAACTTTCAGATGGATGTGCAAAATTAAAACTCTAGTCACATGTATGGTACTGTATGTATATATGTACAACACTCCTAAACCATAGTTTCATATAGGAAAACGATTTGCCAATACAATGAATGTACAAACTGCAAGTATACATGAAACATTTGTGAGTACCTATCAGCGATCATGAATCTACTGCAGATGAGGTATAATTCATCATGAATTATCAAAGTGTGTTTAAAACTCAGTTGTGTATGCAACCACATCATGTTTTATTTTTATTGAATAAGTAAAATATCTGGGGATATTTTGTGAAGGCCAATGACTAATGCAGTGTCACTGTCACTGTCATGTATTCAATACTCAATCATTTAGAAGACATCAAAATGTAAAACAGTTGTTTTCAACCATTTCCCAATTTAGTTAACAGCATGAATGTCACTGTCACCAGCTAGTCAACTGTGATATAAACTACCATTTCTTGCTGAAAGATATGATGATGTCATTATGATGGAAGCCACTTTTGAAACACCACACTTCATACCATTAAGAGTAGTTGTCCTGGCATTATTTTGAAACATCTGCTACTGTAAATCTTCCAGCCTCTTTTTGCAATTAAATTTGTTAATGACATCTTAACACCATATACAATCAAGATGTTACCTATTGTATTGAATGTAACAACCAGGTAAAAAACTATTGTCACGTGTTTTTGAAGAACCATACACAGACAATTTCATACACATAGTATGCCGTTTCAAACTGGAACTCATGACTTCATTTGGCCTTTAAATTAGCTTACTTTGGTTTGAGCTATGGGGGCAGGTCCATTGTCTGGGCTATGAAGTTTGGTTGCTGGTTCTTGAGGCTGTCCCTTGAGAGTATAGTTTCCTGAAGCAGCCTGGTCTTCATTCTGCTTACTCTTGCCAGCATTAACCACCCTGGAATGAAAAATTACTTTGACATTTTTAAAATGAAAATTTACTCTCTCCATACAAAATCTTTCTAGTCCTCACTACTGAGATTGACATCGTGCCAGTGTTACAAGAAGCCGATGTTAACTATACTGATATTTCAGTTCTCAGGGCAGGGTTCCTTAGATTGAAGGTTCACTAGAAAAAAGATCCTAACACTAAACTTGATCATGATCCTTACTCCTAACATACATCCTGATCCTACCCAAGTCTAATCCTTATCCTGCTCTAGACTTAATTCTATATCTAAACCTAATTATGACTCTACCTCTAAACTAAAGTAGATTTTTGGTCAAGCCAATCTTTAGTCTAGATAGTGAACCTTAGATCTGATGAACTTTCCATCCAGTGGATATCCCCCATTCAGTACCACAACTACAGTATTAAAGTGTTGCTTCATTTTCAAAATGTTGGACTTATAATTAAACATATCAAAACACACCGAGAATTACGGAATTATAGGCAATGATGGAATGGCCTTTGCAAGTTTTATTCAGGGATTTGTCTGTGAGTTGAATGGTGATTTTTGGCGGGATTTTTTAACAAATGTGAAGTAGAAACTCAGCAGGTACTGGTAGAGAGAATGGCGGCTTACGCCGCCTATCACTTGACGTTTACTTTTTAGTACATTCCTTTGGCAATGTAAACACGTGGCCTCACAGGCCTACCGTAGCAAACGTAGCTTGACTTTCATGTAATGTTTTACTTTGTTATTGGTATCGGTATCGGGCAGATATTAAGTTTGACTTATTGGTTATCAGCAAGTTCCGATATCACTGTTATCGGCTCAACACTATTCCTATAGTTACCAAAAAATGTGAGAGATTGTAGGTTTTGTGGACGGGGATTGCATGAGATTACTACCTAATGGAAAAAAGTGTCTGGTCACGAATTTGCAATAAATGATTTTAATCATTAAATACCCTATCATTGCAATTTCAGTTGTGACTCAGATGTGCAGAATCTCTTAGTTTAATCGTCTACCATCATTTTGTGAGTAAATCTCAACAGGTGTGAAAAAAAATCGTGAATTCTGTGAACCAACTCAATAAGCCCTTTGAAGCTAAGTTTTCATTTTTTATTTTTCATTTTGAAGAGCTTGTTTCAATAACCAGGCTATGTATGTTATCAGTTTCATAATGTTTGACTTGAACTGCAACATAGGGATCAATATTAGTTTTGTTCATTTGGGGTGTAATTTGCTATAAAATAACACAGGTTATGTCCTTAAAACCATACATTATAACCTGCACATGGAAGAATATTAGAAAAAGATGATGGATGTCTTGAAGAGTATTTTTAACCATAAATGTACAGTAAGTGTTTGCATGTATTACACAACTTACAGCATTATATAGCATTATGCAAATCAGAAGACTGGTTCATAGCAGTGCAATTTGAGTTGCAACCTACAGTAGCATTTGAGGTTCAGTCTATGTAGCTACTTACACTGTATGTGAAATTGGCGTACATTTATGTACATGTACACTGTTTGTGTCACGTTATGCTAGGGCTTGTATAAAGAAATACTCCACAACATCTGTCAGATTGTTCATAAGAGCAAGTAAATCTACTGTGTAAGAAACAAAAAGAGGAACTATGAACTACATACATGTTTACCTAATGTCTGTCAATTTGTTTTGGACATAAGTTGCAATATTGTTCTGAAATCAAGCTGTTTCAGTTGTGATCCTGCACAGGAAGTTCTGTTAAAATATCCTGAACTAGAAAGTAGACACATGTTTAAGTTTCTGTGGTTCTTTCTTCAGTTTGAGCAACATATTGAAAGTGGTGAATGATGGATACCATGCAAGCACTGGCTGTTGTTTATTTTCACAATTAACAAAATATTTCTAATTCTATTCACTCCTGATATCAATCCAAAATGTCTGAAGTATTAGGATCACCATTTTCCCTGCAAAACCACTTACTCTATATACAGTAAGTATGGATACTACAATTTTCATTCTAGTCCTGACAGCAAAGTGACAGTGAACATACTTTTCATATAAACCATGGAAATTCTACCTCCAATGTACAGAAGTTCTTCCATACATGTTTTTTACATACTTCTGTACATACACAACCTTTATTGCATTTGCTTCAAATACTCAGGAGTGCTTTAGACTTAGTCCAAATCTTTAACAAAATTTATGTGATATACTTCATCATGGCAACTACACCTGTACAAACATATGTTATGTCCTCTACATGTTATAGTGAATGCATGTCTGTCTACTATGACCTGTCAATGTTTTAAAGGGGCTTATTGAGTTGGTTCACAAAATTCATGATTTTTTTCACAACTGTTGAGATTTACTCACATTTTGATGGTAAATGATCAAACTAAGAGATTCTGCACAGCTGACTCACAACTGAAATAGCAATGATAGGGTAATTAATGATTAAAATCATTTATTACAACTTTGTGACCAGACACTTTTTACCATTGTGTAGTTATCATATGCAATCCCTTCCACAAATACTATACAATTTCTCACATTTTCAGTAACTGTAGGAAGGGAAACATGAGTAATGAGGCTAATTAGAAATATTGCCATACAATGATTTCCTTCAAACTTGTCACAAAAATAATCGATGTCAACTCAATGAGCCCCTTTAAGTAATTTTCCATGGGCATGACAAGAAGTTCAGGAAATTGTCATCAAATGTGGAAATTTGCATTAATTTTCATATTTTAATTATAATCCTGCAAACAAATTTCACACAACCAACTGAGATCCAAAGGTTTTCTTTTACATCCAAATATCCCTGGAGGTGCTGCCAGCAGTACAGTTTTCAAAGTTACTCGCAGATGTCATCTTCATTGCCTGAAGTACAGTGTAAATTGAATTCACAAATTTTCAGCAATGGTAATTTTTATCAACGGAAAGGTCATCCAGCCAGGTTAATACCATAAAGTTATGATGAAATTTTCAAACCTAATATGTAACAACACTTATGTACAATAAACATGGGATAGAAAATAGAATGTCATTAAAAACTGTTGTACAGCTAAATATCAAACCTTACTACATTTTGGTTAGTTCTAGTCACTGGATGATAAAGAGTAATTGCCTTATATCAAATATTTTACTTTCAATCTTTAGAAATATTTCTAAAAAGAGGTGAAGAGAAAGAGTTTACAGTATAGAACTTTTTTAGTACATATGACCTTTCAAATGACTGTTCTCTCAAAAAACTGTATTTTAAGGTCTACTAGTTGGCAAGACTTCACATATGATTCATAGTCTAATTATATTCAGTCTAAGTGAACCAGCCAGCTCATATTCATGTGACTTTATCACACAAACAATTTTAAAGAATGTCCCACAAAAAAGTCCTGACGAGCAATTTCTGCTCAGGTTTGTGCAATTTCAATGAAATTACTTAGGGTAACTTTTCAAAGGATAAGTCATCACAAATTCTGGATTTCAATCCAATTGCAGTATATGCAATAATGTACATCCCATTCCAATCTCATTCATAATTACAAAAATTAAGCCAATTTTGACAAATACAACAAACTGCCAGATTCCAATCTTTTTCTAACAACCCAAGCTTCTATTTGACCACCTCTTCAATTTTTCAAGGCCAACCAAAAGAATGCACATTGGAAAATTGGATATGGCTACATGTAAATAGATATCCAGTAGTTCCCTTTAAAGCTTCATTTGTTCATGTTTCTTTCATCTATTGTATACAATTTGGATTGTACAGTACATTAATATGACATCTGTAGCAAACAGACAAATTTTACTGATTGGCTATACACAGTACTTTACAGTGTACATGTATGTACATGCACTGTA